>PVKS010001057.1:0-155395 GCA_004027875.1 Aplodontia rufa
TTAACGGGAAGAAGTAAAATGGATCAGCCAATTTTTCTCGATTCACAAAGCAAGAGGGATCTGAATTCCTTACTATGAGATTCATGGAGGTAAATAGCAGGGAAGAAAACCTCTGGCCAAAATCCGATTATTCAAATCTGCTTATTCTTAATAACTTTTAGGTCTTGAGTATGTAATTATTGCTGTAATTGCTATGCTTAATATAGTAACTATTAATGCTATTAATACATCTACTCTGGGCTTAATCTTGCTTGTCATTTTAAATATTTGCTTACATGTATATTAAAGATATATGTAGGGGCTGGAGCAGTGGCTCAGTGGTTATGGCACTGGCCTGGCATGCTCAAGGACTCAAGTTCAAACCCCAGCACCATGTACACAAAGAAGTGTCGGAACAATGAAGGCCATATGAAAAAACTAAATAAAATTGATTCTCTCTTTCTCTTGTTGTCCCTCTCTTAAAAAAAAAAAAAGGAAAGAAAAATACAAGTAAACATTTGCACTTATGACTCTTATTGCTAACATTCTTCTGAGATTCAGTTTCTTCACCTGTAAGATAAAACCAGAATAGATGACTTTTAGTTTTTTTCTTAGATTCTAACTTTACATGTAACTAAATAATATCAGTAACTTGTAATGGTTATACTTACACCAAGTCCTTATTTACTTATGAAAGTTTAAAAAAGTAAATGAAGCAAGCAGTATGTACAACTCCTATTCTGACATCGTACCAATTGAGTTCTGACAAGGACCACTTTTTAAAGACTGAGTCTCCTTAGGCCTCATAATATATTCCTTCAAGTTCTTGAATATGGTTTCTCTGCTTATTAGTTGTCAAGAGGTGTTAAATTGTGAACTATGAGGATTAGACTTTAGAATGAAGATGAACTTTTCTTATTTTCTTCAAATATAAATTGTGACTGGATTTGCAACACATGAAATATGCAAATGAAAACCAGGAGTAAAGGACGGGAGGGGTGGTAGCACAGGCCTGTAATCCCAGTGGCTCTGGAGGCTAAGACCAGGATCTCAAGATCAAAGCCAGCATCAGCAACCTAGTATAAGGCCCTAAGCAACTTAGCAATACCCTTTCTCAAAATAAAATATAAAAAGGACTGGGGATGTGGCTCAGTGGTTAAGTGCCCCTAAATTCAATCCCCGGTGCAAACAAAAAACAAAAATCAAACAAACAAAACCTCAGAATAAAAAAACCATGCTTCCATGTAGAGTATCCTCAAAAATTAGGGATGGACCCACCAACCATCCAGCTATCCATCTTCTGGGTATTTTCCCAGAGGAGTTAGAATCAGCACATTATAGGACACAGCAAAATCTATGTTCATAGCAGCTCAATTTACAATAGCTAAATTATGGAACCAACCCAGATGCCCATCTTTGGATGAATGGATCCAAAAACACACACACACACATATACATACATACACACCATGGAATTCTACTCAGCAATCAGAAACAACAAAATTACAGTCTTTGAAGGTGAATTGATGGCAATGGAAGAAATCATGCCAAACCCAGAGTCAAGGATCGAATGTTTTCACTCATTTGTGGAGGCTGGAACTAAACCCAGGCCTGGGTGAAAGGTAGTCAACGTCATATATTAGACCCAGCAAAGGCATAGTAACATAATCTAGAGCAATCATAGATATGCAAAGGGGGGGAATGAGGGGAAGGGGAGAGGGAGGAAGAATAGGGATCTAGGGGACAATTCTGGTTTAAGAATATATGCATGTCATATTGTTACTTTTTATGCACTTAAGATTGTACAATAACTCAACTCCTGAATTAAAATTAAAAAATTTTTAAAAAGCTTCCAACCATGAGAATACCAGCTTTCATAGAAACAAAACAAGTGGACTTTATATTGAATATTTCCATTTTTTTCCATATGTTAGGCATGCCATAAACATAATCTATAAATAAAAAGTGTCTTCCCCTTAAATAATTCCTGCAATTAGTGTGTTTTTTAAATTCTTTCTATTGTTAATTAGTTCTCTTTGACTTTATTACTAAATTTTGAGACCTTTGTTTAAATGTTTTCTGTAAGGGGCTGGAGTGGTGGCTCAGTGGTTACGCTTGCCTGGCATGCACAAGCACAAGAATTTGAATCCCAGCACCATGTACACAATGAAGTGTTCGAGGAATGAAAGTCACATGAAAAACTAAATAAAATTGCTTCTCTCTTTCTCTCTGTCTCTCCCACTGCTCCCTCTTTCTTTAAAAATTAAATAAATGTTTTCATTAAAGTTATCATTTATTTTCTCCAAGAATGTATAACCATAGCTTACATATAAGTCTAATGCCAAGTAATCCATTTGTCTAGCTTTTTTTTTACCACTGAAAAAATACTCACCATAGCAGAACCTGAATCAAAAAATGGTAGCCTGATAATTCTTTTTTTTTTTTTTTTGTTAATGGCAATGAACCCAAGAGTCCTTAAACACTGAGTCACATCTCCAGCTCTTTTTTACTTTTTATTTTGACACAGCATCTCACTAAGTTGCTTAGGGCCTAAGTTGCTGAGGCTGGCTTTGAACTTGGGTACTCCTGCCTCAGCCTCCTGAGTCACTAGGATTATAGACATGTGACAACATGCCCAGTTTAGCCTGATAATTCTTTACAAGGAATTTACACCCTGTTTGGCCCAGTACAGAAATGCTACAGCAAAGTGTTCAAAAGTTTGGACTCTATGCAGGGGATGGTGTTTTGGAACACTCTCTCCTTATCTGTAAAATTAAAAAATACATATATACAAATATCTACTTCTTGGGGTTGAATAAGTATTGTGTAAGTTAATACATATAAAGAATTTGTCACAGATAGTGCTTGGCTCAGAGTAATCCTGACTTAGATTTTCAGGATACTGAAAACCACATAAATTGCAGAGGAAAACTTGAAAGTCAATAATAACAGTCACCTTGTTTTCTAATTTAAGAATCTGAGGGTTGGGAGTATAGGTCAGTATACAGCACGTGCTTAGCATGTGCAAGACCCTAGGTTCAATCCCCAGGCAATTAAAAAATAAAAAAGGTGAGCTGGAGCAGTGGCTCAGCGGTCATGGCACTTGCCTGGCATGCCTGAGGACACAGGATGGAACCCCAGCACCATGTACACAATGAAGTGTCAGAGCAATGAAACATACGCGAAAAACTAAATAAAGTTGATTCTTTTTTTCTTTCTTTCTCTTAAATAAAAAAAAGTTTATACTGTGAATGAGAAAGACAAAACACAGATATCTATACGTGAAAACATTCTCTTTTTAAGAGAGAGGGACAGTGAGATAGAGAGAGAGACAGGCAGAAAGAGACGAAAGAGAATCAGTTTTATTTAGTTTTTCATGTGGCTTTTGTTGCTCCAACACTTTGTGGTGTATATGGTGCTGGGGTTTGAACCCAGGCATGCCAGGCATGCATTGCAACTGCTGAGCCACCACTCCAGCCCCACAAGACCACATTCTTAAGTGGAAACTTTAAAAAAGATGATCTCATAGAAGCTGAGAGCAGAATAGTGGGAGAATGGAATAGGGGAAACAGAGGAAGACCCACCAACAAGTACAATGACTTTGTTTGATATGAGGGGTGACTTCTGTTGTTCCATGTCACAGCATAGTAAATATAATGCTTTATATTTCAAAACAGAAGAAAGGAATTTGAAATTATTCGTAAGGAAATGACAAAAGTTTAAGGTGATGGATAGGCCAATTACCTTGAATTGGCTACCCAATGCATATATGAATCAAAACATCACATTGAGCCTCATACATATGCACAGATATTATATGTCAATCGAGCACATGTACACCACACACCCAGAGGTGTCCTGAAATCCAGTCCAGAACTTTCTACTAGAAGGGCCTTTTGCATCATGTTACTGGGAGTCAAGGGTCCTGCCCTCAAGAAGCTTACGATCAATCCACTTGGACAGTCAAGTTCATGATTCCAGTTATTTGTTGTATAAGAAAATTTCATGTCTGAAAGGTGGGGCAGCTCTGCAGGAAACAGTAGTACAGGAAACTTTCCAGAAAAAAAAAAAAAGTGAGAGACTCCAGGTAAGACTTTAAGGCAGAGTTTTGACTCAGGAGCTTTAAGACAGCGATGTTGTTTCCCAAACAGCCAATGTTTGGAAACTCCCTCACATCTGCCTCCCCAGCTCTACTATTCAAAACAACTAAGTTGAACTAGGAGTGTGAGTTCATTACTAAGGTGGCAGCTAGGGTGAGGGTCAGGCAGAGTCAAATCTTCCTCCCTTTGAAAGCTTAAAAAGGTGGACCCAGGCTTTCCCCTTGGTTTCTTCCCCTGGGGAGGCAATGCTCGGTCCTTCTTGCTCCGGGTCTCAGGATGGATGCCCTGAAGCCCTCCCAGGAGGAGGAGGGTAGCAGCCCAAGCCACTTTAGGCCACTCCTCAGGAGTAACTGGAAGCAAAAAGGCCAAGGAAACGCCAAGCTTCCCTGTGCCTTGAAACAAAGAGTGGCTCTTCGCAACCCCGGGGATGCGCCAGCTCCCTTTCCCTTCCCTCCCACGCCACCCAGGGCGCGAGCCCCCGGCGACTCCCTTCCCCGGCAAAGCCGACAGCGACCTGCGACGCCCGCAGGCTGGGGAAGGGCCGGGGCGCCGCGCCCCGGTGGCTCGCGGCCGATCCAAGGAGAGAAGGAAAAGGGAGCGGCGGCGTTAGGTGGGAGGGCGAATCCGGAGGAGCCCAGGAAGGAGCCCGGCTCCCGCGCAGCTGCCCGGGCCCGGCCCGCAGCCCCGAGCCCCACGCCCACCCTCCCGGCCGACGCGGCGCGGCCGCGGGAGCCCAGCTGCAGGCGAGGCGCGGACCGCCGCTCGCTGCGCGTCCTGCACCACGCACTCCGCTTGCCCGGGTGCAAACTCCGCTTGCTCGGGTGGAAACTCCCGTTCACATTTCACCCAGGGGCGTTTTTCCGGCGCGGGGAGGGGGTCCCTCCCTACCTTTTTAAGTCATCACTTTCTGCACTCTCCTATGGTACCATGATGATTTTTCTTTTAAAACGAAGCAGGTCATAATTTGTAAACCGTCCAGTGCGGCTTTTAAAAAGAAATCCCAGTGTGAAAAGGAAAAAGTTCAATAATTTTTCATTTTCTGTTGCAAACAGCTTCCTATTGTCCCTAACCAATTAACCACACAAACCTAAAATGAAAATACAAGACAGTTTGATTTCTGCAGATTAGATTTGTGACTGAACCTTTCTTCAACACTTTTTTTTGTTGTTGTTGAGAGAATCAATTTTATTTATTTTTTCATCTGGCCTTTGTTTCTCTGACACTTAAGTTATGCTTGTGGTGCTGGGGTTTGAACCCAGGTCCTCCTGCATACCAGGCAAGCGCTGTAACCGCTGAGCCACTGCTCCAGCCCCGCAACATAAATAAGAGCAAAATTTACTCAACATAATAAGAGTAAAATTTAGTAGGCTGTTTAAAAAGTGGAGACACATGTTTTAGTTGTGCCTGGGAATATGTTGAAAAAGAAACACTGATCTCTTCACTTATTTCCAATAAGCTAAAAAATGCAGTCTTTCTATATTTTGCAGTACAAAACTGAGGTTTGAGATTATTCCTCCCCTCATTCCCTCCCCTCGCCCTGTGAAAGCAAGTTTAAAGGCTAACCTCTACAAAACAGTGTTTCTTTACTGATATTTGTTTTGCAATTCTGCTTTCAAAGGTCAGGTATATTTAATGGCTGTTGTTATTAAAAATAAGAAACAAATGCTGAGGATCCAGTTCAGCTCTTGAAACATCCACAGCCATTGATGTCCTTGGAGCAACAGGTTGCACTGAGATTAGTAGTAGTCCATGGGCAAGAGATGAAGGAGAATGTGGGAAGTTGTGTTGTAAGGAAACTTAATGGTTTGGACTTGGAGTGTGTGTTTGTATGTGTGTGTGTGTGTGTGTTAGGTACATGTGTGAGTCATGGATAAAAGTGATAAATGTGGGCCAAATGATTCAGGGGGCAAACCAGACCCCTCCCCTAGGGAGGGGGAGAACCACAAATAGTAACAACAAATATTCAGGGGGACTGGGGATGTGAGTCATTGTAGAGTACTTGCCTAGCACATGTGAAGTCCTGGATTTGATCCCCAGTATTAGAAAAAAAATTCAGGGTTAGGACTCCCTCCTGGAATGTTCCTTGTATTTTAAAGCCCTTTCTTAGCTGTTCCTCTTGACATCTTACTGGAGATCAAACTGGAGTGTAGGAAACTCCTCTTTTGTTTATTCCTCCCAAGTCTAGGTTTTAAAACAAAACATGTTTGTGTGTGTGTGTGTGTGTGTGTGCGTGCCTCTCTGTGTGTGTGTGTGTGTGTGTGTGTGTGTGTGTGTAATTTTACCAGCTCTATTTTTATATTTTAAGAACGTATGTCTTGAGCCAGTCACACCCATAATCCCAGCAGCTCAGGAGGATTGCAAGTTTGAGGCCAGCCTCAGGAACTTAGTGAGACCTTGTCTCAAAATAAATAAATAAAAATAAAAAGAATGTGTGTCTTTAAAGGCAAGTAGCCCAACATTTTACTATTTAAACAAAATGGTAGAACATTTTATGGTTGTTCAAAGATTCAGTAGTCCTGATGACTTCAAAATCAAGGACTTGACTTGAGTGACTGACCAGTAAAACAGAAGCGGAAAAAAAAGTAAACAATATTCAGTCTGAAACAAATCAAACAGAATAAAGTAGGGGAGGAAGAGGCAAAAATTTCATCACAATTTTAGAATTAAAAAGTGCCCTGGATTCAGGTTCTAAGCTATCCTGGGGTTATTTTTGTTAGAAATAAACACTGATTACTGACTATGTACTCTTCATGAAATCAGTCCACCTCTGGGTACCTTTTCCTGACCAATAAAGTAAGAGATTGGGTAGAGGGGTCCCTCTCAATTCTAGTTATCTAGCCACAAGGTGTTCTAAGGCAGAGCTTTTGGATGCTCTCAGAAATGTAGGCTCACAGTAGGCTTACCCATGGTAGATCAGAGTTAGCCATCCACTGAGTGGCTTATCTAATCAGGCAAGCTAACTTGTATGCCTATGTGTAGTGAAAAAGCCAGAGCATTTCGGAGAGAGAGTGGAATATTTTGCAGTCCCATCCAATATAAAGATAGATGCTGTCCTTGCCCTGATTTCCAAATTTTACAACAGTAGAGTTGCCTGTCTTTTTTATTAAAAAGAGTAAATTAGACTCAACCACCTAGATCCTCTACTTCACAAACAGTTATTCCTAAGGAAGAAACACAAACAATAGAGACGATTTTCCACAGACGTGTTTAGCCATCAGGAAAGCTTAATAAATCCCTATTTAGTATGCATTTATGCAGTGATTACATGAACTTTGACCTCCGAAGAGCTGTAGCAATTAGCTTCAGTGTCCAGCATCTTCTACCCACCGTTCCCCACCACCGGCTTCCTTGGGTCTCGCTTTTTCATTGTTCAGTAGTTTCATGCACTTGAAGGGCATTAAAATTTTAAAGTTTACTTTCTACCTGAAGTATTTGCTTCTGCACAAGCTACTCCTGTCTGAGTGGCCATTTCAGATGGATATTGGGGCTCTGATTGTGGATATTACTCAAACGCAAATGGATTTCAATTCAATCTTGCCCTCTACTTTCACAAAGATAAATTCTAATGGCCCAAAGCATTTCATTTCATACCTTGTGGCATCAGAAATAAATCGGATCTGTTCTGCAGACTAATTTAGTGTTTTCAAAAATATTTGAAGTAATATATTTTAAGGTGAATGAAACCTACTGAAGTGGTAGAGAACTAGAGGAGGAGGCAAAGGAAGGGCAGCTAGAAGTCACACACACACACACACACCCCAAAAAAACAGGAGGGAAGAGGAAAGTGTTTTAAGTTTCTAGTAAACATTGTTTAGCAAAAGAATAATAGGAAAGTTGCCCCCTTCCCAAAGAAGGATGGAACCATAATTGTTGCCTTTAGCTGAGAGCTCAGATAAACCGCTGGGACTCATTCTAAAGTGACCCATCACTGCATTCATCTCTTCTTGAACTTTCGGTGAACCTGAGATTAAACAGGGGTGAGCAGCTAAGCAGTTTGTTGTTAGCAGGCTTTTCAACAACCCTTTCAGACTGAGTAAATATTGATCGGTTTGAATCTGATTGCCCCAGAGGAAAACACCACCGCATCTGAATAGCCTCCAAAAGTAAACTTTCAAAGGTGAAGCCCAGAGCAGACTTCAGAGTCACAGCAAGACCTCCACTCAGCCTAGTTTGGGGACGCCCTGAATTTCAGGAGTACTTTGGATGAATGTCAAAGAATGGGGGAGGAAGCACCCGAAAACAGATTTTATATTGCAGTTATCCAGGGTCTTTAACTAAGATCCTTGTTTCCTTCTCAAACATGTCAATAATATGTTATTTTCTGTTTTCCCTCTTCATGTCATCTCAGTTACAATTGCTGTCATTTTTCAAGGAGCTAACTGCACTCCTCAGAGACCAAAACAGAAAGAGAGACCTTGAAACAGAATGTGTTAAGCGCCTTTGATTTAATCGATTGAGACAGCTAAAAAGATACAAATGTTTTCCTTGTTGAAAGGTGTATTAATGTTTCCTAAATGCATTGCTTGTTAACTGATTTATTCCATGACCTAGAGAAGGCTAGGGATGTTTAGCCATAATTTATCGTTCTCCTCTCTCTCAGCTACATTAAAACCAGCACCTTGAAGATTGGAATCTCTGGATTCCAGTGGGTCGGCCCTGCCTTCAGATATTGAAATCGAGACAGTGGCATGCAAATGAAACTTTAACACATTAAAGTATTTGAAAGCCAGCCATCTGTTTTGCTGTGTGGCCTTACACTAATAAACAAAAGATACAGTATTAGGCCAGGCGGGAAATGAAAGAAAGGGTTGGCCGTCTTTGAAGTTCTCCTCCAGTTCACTTGAGTCTTTTAGAAGCAACCTCAGAATCCAGCAGCTGAGGGAAAGGCACCCGGTGCCCTTGATATGGCCGCAGCAACTGTTCCTGCAAAATCCAGGCTTGCCCCCTTTAGCAGGAAAGTGCAGGAAATCTCATGGGTGCTCTAGGCCGCCTGCAAATTCCAGCTATTTGTGGGGGTTTCTTCTCAGCGCATCCTTTACAAACACCCTTTGGGGAGGAAGGAAGTCGTATGTCTGTATTCATTTGTAATGCTGTAAATGTACTCCTCTGCTCTTGGGCTCAAATAAAGCCTCCAAAAATGTGTGAAAAGCAAAGGAAAAGTGGCAAGAGGTCTGAGGGGACAGCCACTTTGAACTCTATCACTTGCTGGCTTCTTCTGTTTGAGGTCTGATTCATGCCTTGGTCAGAAGTAACTTGGGTGTGGAAAGACTTCTCAAGTCTTACTTCCACAAATTCACCTGGAAGAAGCTGTTGAGCCCAGAGAAGAAAAGAGTTTTTTTTTCTGGGTTATGTGGCATGGAATTAGAACTATGGACCCCTTACAGCCATGATGGCTATGAAATCAAAGCTGAGTCTGAAGGAAATGAGATGAGGGTGAATCAGGAAGGATAGATGTTGACAGGAAGAATGAGGGGAGGGATGCAAGGGTTTACTGAAAACATTTCTAAAGGGTGAAATATATTGGAACACTGCCTGACAATCAGAAAGGAGGAAGAGGGATGGGACAGGCCCCATCTTCACAACAGCCTTATACTGGAGCTAATTAAATATGAATCTCTTCCCTCTTGATGTGAGGAAAGACCAACTGAAGACAGTTTCAGCTTTTGAAGGGGGTTCTGTTTATATATGTCAACATTCAGCTAAAGGTGAAAAGGTTAGCACTTGACCCAGGAAGTATCCATGTTTGCTTCAAAAATAGATCTGCTTCATAAATTTTTCACCATTTTTTCCATTATGAACTTTAATTATAATAAAAGAGCTGCTATTGTTTTAAAGAGACTCAAGGCATTAAGCAGACATTGGTTAGGTGTAATTACACTTATAGGCGAAGGTTCAGCTACATGATAATGGAAAACATTCACTTTTATTCAAGAAAAGTCCCACTTCTTAGAAAATACACACTATCCTCTTCTCCCTCCCACAGGAAATGAGCCAACTTTGTAGGAAGGAACAAATTGTAGTCCAGTGAGACACACATATGCTTAAGCATACCTGAAACTTGAATACATTTATTACAGACATCTTAAGACCCGTAAACTCTGCTCTGAATCATATCACTCCAGGATCTCAGAGCTGTTCATGATTGTACAGGAAATGGGGAATAGCATATAGGCTCACAAAGAATAACTGATAGAACTCAGTGTGGTACTTCAGGGACATCAAAACATTGTGCGACATGCAAAAGACTATACACAAATCACACAAAATATACATTCATTGTGCCATTCCTCACATTAACAACTGAGCTGAAAATACATCATATCCAGCTAAGGTAACTGGAAGGAAAACAGTTTATTTGAGTAATACCTTCAGGTTCTGAATAATCCAGCACAAATTTTAATTAGAGGGCTAGCCAGAAGAACCAGAAGGCAGAAAGGTTGGGGAGAGACTTAGCACAGGAAGTCAAGGTTTCTGAGTCTTGTGCTCTGCAGGCCTCCTTAACTCATGAAGGAACAAACTGAGGCTACCCTATGAGGCATCTGATTGGATTTAAATGAGGGAACTTATTCTTTTCCTATAATCACTTAAAAAATTGTACCACTCTTGAGAGTTTGTCCACCCTGTCTGATTTAGTCACCTAATCTAAACATTTCTAGAAAATCTGTATAAAGATAAATCTCTCAAGACAAAGTATTTACATCCAGCAAACTCACACACATGAAACTGAATTAAATTAAGGGATGAATTAATTGTGTAAACACACTCATAGTGCATCTCTTCCTCATGAGCTCCTGGACTCTTTCTCTAGATCCTACTTTTAAGGATAAGGTAGGACAGAACTGTAAATACACAGATAAGAGGTGAAATGCTTTCCTCTGGCATGTTTCTACAGGCAAAAAGAACTAATTTGCAAAAAGTCTCTGAAAGGAACAGTAAGTTCTACCAAAAAAAAAAAAATTCTTAAAATCAGGAAGGGATGTAAGAGTGGCCATCAGAAATTAATGCTGGTACCAAATCGGTTAAGGAGTTAACCTTCCAGCAAGTCTCTGATCTAGAATTCTCTGGAAACACATTATCCTGGCCAGGAGTTCCCCAGATAGGATCAGAAAGGAAGAAAGAGACTGTAAATGGAAAGGAAGATAAGCTAAGAATGTGCTTTGGGTAAGATTTCTCAGCCCTAGGAGAAGTCTGGGCTGGGGGCGGCCTCAGTGGGAGGTAGTCAGAGTGTCTGAGGTAGAAGAGCCCGGAGAAGGAATGCAGGGCGAGGAGCTGGACTTCTCTGAGGATTCCTCCATCTTTTCGTC
The DNA here is from genome assembly GCA_004027875.1 of Aplodontia rufa. Classification (NCBI taxonomy): domain Eukaryota; kingdom Metazoa; phylum Chordata; class Mammalia; order Rodentia; family Aplodontiidae; genus Aplodontia; species Aplodontia rufa. Next base: position 11,384 of record PVKS010001057.1, read on the forward strand.
GCTTCCAGGTGGGGTGGCAGGAGAGATGGGCAGCAGCCCTTCCTTTTCACGTTTCTTCTGCTTCATTCGGCGATTCTGGAACCAGATCTTGACCTGGGTCTCATTGAGCTGCAGGGAAGCAGCGATCTCCACCCTGCGGGCCCGCGTCAGGTACTTGTTGAAGTGGAACTCCTTCTCCAGCTCCGTGAGCTGCTTGGTGGTGAAATTGGTGCGTACTGCGTTGGGTTGACCCACGTAGCCATACTCTCCAACTTTCCCTGAAGTGGGGTAGGAAGCCATGAGAGGAAAAGGTAAAAATTCTTAGATAGATAAGAGATCCCCCTACACGCTTCAGAGCAACCCTCAGGTGTAGATCAAGAACTTCGCCACACAGACCCAGCTGGGGAGTGTGAATGATGAGGTGTAAATTGTTAACCTGAAGTCAGCCATTAGCGTGGTCAGACCCGTGATTAATGAAGTCTGGAGATATTACACCACCATCACCACAACAGTGCCCCCCACACGCAACACATACACGCTCCCTACTTCCAGAACACTTAAATCGACTCTGGAAATCAGCTCATTTGAAAACACTGTGCAAGACTCCTTTGCCCCAACACACCTGGACACTCTCCCCACACCCTACAGCACTATTGGAAAGCAAGAAGCATTCTAAAAAAATCATTAATTTTCCTTGGAAACGAAGCAAACCAGCTCATCAAGACGCATCCACAGGACTGACCTGTTTTGGGAGGATTTCTTTTTACTTTCATCCAGTCAAAGGTCTGCGCTGGAGAAGACGTCTCCGACGCAGGGGAGCGACAGGCTTCTTGGTGGCTGGCGTGGAGAGGGGACAAGGAGTTATTATACGTGGCCAGGGTCAGGCTCTGGTGCTCTTGTCCATATGAGTGGTGAATGTACTGAGGCGAGCCCACCGTGCCCCCGGCATAACCCTGGTGGTGGTGGTGATGCTGGACCATGGGAGATGAAAGATTTCCAGAGTAAACAGCGGGAGCGCACGGGGAGTACCCACCACTTACGTCTGCTTCCTGATTTAACCCGTAGGGGCCGTAAGGCGCACCGAAGTTCTGCGCGCCGTAGCTTGGACCACAACTCGAGTGGGAATAGGACACCCCCAGGTTCCCAGAAGTCTGGTAAGTGGCCGGCTGGGGGTGATGGTGGTGGTGGTGGTGATGGTGGTGGTGGTGGGGCGAGCTGATCTGCACACCCCTGCCCACAAGGAAGCGGTCGTCGGCGCTGCAACTGCTGGCACTGACCGCGCACGACTGGAAAGTTGTAATCCCATGATCGGAGGGGTAGGCTCGCGCTGAGCAGGTCCCTGAATCGCCACTGCTAAGTATAGGGTATTCCAGGAAGGAGCTCATTCTTGCATTGTCCATCTGTCACTGGGTGACCGGGTCTTGCGAAGCCCTGGGTGACCGTGCCAACTTTCTCACTTCCTCCATGGGGCCGGAGAAGAAAAATGATATGAATGTACAGTGCGCAAGGGGGCGGGGGGGCCGAGAGGGCGGAGGGCTCTAGGGGATGGGCACGTGACTTTGTCAGCCAATGGCTAAGCCTCCAGCTAAAGTTTGCCGGCTCCCGCGGTGATGGATCACCGTTTCAGTGGCATTTAAATCCCCGGCGCTCCTCCGTCTAGGTGACGCGCAGCAGCCCCCCCAGGCAGCTCAGGCGGCGGCGGCAGCCCAGGCGGCTGCTACGACAGATTCCAAGCGCTGGGGCGAAGGGAGCAGAGGCTGCTTTCTGCGCGCTCCCGACTCCGCTCGCCCCCCTCCCTCCGGGAGGTGGGAGTTGCGAGGCATCCCCCCCCACCCGCCTCCGCCCCCTCCCACCGTGCTGTGAAAGGTGAACTGGCAAGAGGTGAGAAGGGAAGAGGGCTCCTGGCTCTCCTGGGGTGGGAATCAGTGGGCCAGAGCTCGCTGGGTGGCCGCAAGTACCTCGGCCGAGCCGGGAGCGCGCTGAGTAGGAAGGGTGGGAATCCAGTCGTCACCGTGCCCCGGGATTCCAGGGTGATTCCAACGCACAGTCTCGGCTGTGAGGAGCTCGGAGGACGCTGGAGGCGGGTGAAGCTAGGCCACTAGCTCTCCAAGCTCTAATGGAGAAGGTAGTGGGCGGAAAACTGGCTGGGAGGAGCCCGGGTGGGAATGGAGGGGACGAGGGCAAGAAAAGAAACTTCCGTCTTCCACGGAGGGTCTCCCAAGCCTTCTTCCCCAACCCCCGCTGGTCATTAGCATGGCAATGAGGAGCTTCTGTAATTTGATCCCCAGGGACAGAGCAGCCCTTGAAACCAACCTTGCGAGAAAAGACCGGGGTGGCCGGGCTCTTCTCCGCCCTCCCTCTTTTCTTGCTCTCCGCCCCTTTCTCCTCCCCATTCAGCTGTGCTTGGGGAGCCCTCGGGATCCAAAGTAACTCAGCCGCAGGAGTTTGAGGGGTAGGAGGAGGGGGCGAGAGATGACGCTAGCTTACGTGGCCAGCGTGGGGGCCGGGCCCTGTTCTGCAGGCCATCTGCCCACTCCCTAGGACCTGGGAGCCTGAGAGCTCTGGCGCAGGCCTCAAAAGACCGGACCGCAATTACTACAAAATATTCCGAACTCTCCCCATCCTGTTTCTTTTCTGGAGGGGATGTTAAGAGTGGGAGAGCCTCCTCTATCCACTGCCCCCTCCCCATCTACTTTACGTCTGGAGTGAGGATGTGGCCTGGCAGGTGGGAGGGGAGTGGACAGATGGCTGAGGGTGAATGAGACACTTCCCTCTTCCCCAACGTCTCCTCCCCTTTCCAACGGACTGTATAGTGTTTGTGTGAACTTTCAAGTCTTTCCCTAGAGAGATGCTGTAAATCTGAGGTCACACCAAGGCAGGGTCCTGTTCTCCGTCATCATAGTGCTACCCTGATGCTGCTGGTGTCCTTAATTGCTGTTTACTATTAGGTTTCATGTCATGTCAACTCTGGGCTTATGGAGAGAAAAGGCCGAGAAGAGACTGAAAATCAGTGCCTTCTTAAGCAGAAGTCCAAAGATCATTTAAGAGGCTTTGCACCAAAGTTGCATAGATTTTACTCTGACCATGTTTGTGGCGCCATATCAGACAGATGAAATTAATAATGAGAATTATAAGTGGGTTTGGGGTTTCCCCGCTCTCCCTTCCCCTCCCCAAAAGAATGGACGTTTTTCTCTAGGCAGGCACATTTCAAATGTGTTAACCACTTCCTTCAGGCATCTGTTGTGCTCTAATAAAGAAGTTCCCCCAAAACTGGACCCCACAGGAGGGAAGGGAATCTCCGTGTGGACCTTTGACACTGAACTCCCTCAGTAGCAATGAAACATTTTCCCCAAACATTTCCTTTTGGAATGGTATTTCCCTGTGAACTTTGACCCACCCCAAGCATGGAGAAAGGGAGCAGTTCCAGAAAGTTCCTGCTGCCCCAGTTTCAGCTCCTGGGGATCCTCCTTCTGCAGAAGGGGAAAGACAAGGGGGCTCTCCTGGAGATGGCCTTGGTGGGAGCCTCCGGTCTTGGGGTAAGAAGGGGTCCTGTGGGGCAGAGTGCAGGAAGCAAGAGGGTCCCGTGTTGGTAGTGTGGGAGATCTAAGCCAATCCAGTCTATACTTTCTATCCCCTTGTCTCATTCCAGTACCTTTGTGGACCTCCTTGGCTGGCTGGCGTTTGCAATATCCTCCTGGCTGGCCCGTTGTAAGCCAGCAAAAAGCCGCAGGCAGCCTCAGCCGCTGTTGCTCCTAGGACTCCTTTCACTTCTCTTTCTCCTGGTCTTTTTTTTTTTTTTTTTTTTTTGGGTGGGGGCTAGGTGGAGTGTTTTCCTTTGGATCACAAATTTATACTAGCACACAGGCCCACGTATACAGGCTAACTACTGCCCGGCCTCTGCACTGCTCTAGCTCTGGCTCCTGCAGGACCCTGCTTGCAGCCCAGCTGACTCTGCCTCTGCTCCGGCTGGTTCCCCAGAGTGCCACTCGGGGAGGGTGGCTCACAAAGGCAGCCTCTGGTGGCCTCGTGGCTTCCTAGCTCTTAGCCCCGCAGCTAGGATCCTTCCCCAGCCTCCACCCCACCCCCAGTCGCGGAGGCCATTCTGCTGTGTAGGAGACCCTTGGTCCTCTGGGCATGTAGGCCAACCACCCACGACTCACCCACGACTGGAGCTAAAGTTTCTTCAAATTCCTCAGGAGAGTGGGTGAAAGGTGAGCCGGTTGCGATTTAAAATAACCCTCCGCAAGCTGCTGGCTGGGCTCAAAACGCCTCTTTCAAAGCTCTTCTAGAAACAGAAGGAATGAGGAGGAGACAAAACGCCTCCAAGGCCCGGGAGCCTTTCATGGCATCCAGGGCTCAGCCAAGCTGTTGTTTTAAAAGAGCAATAAAAATGAATTATGACTAAACGCCTTCTAACTTAATGCTTTCGGATGGGGATCCCCGGCAAATACGTAAGAGGATTTTTATTTGTGCATGTGTTCCTGCAATTGATCTCTTTGATGACATTCTCATTCATAGAAAGCGTTTGATTTATGAGCTTAGGACGAATCGCATCCAGGAGCAGCGCAGCCCTGGCCGTAGCCAGGACGCTCTGCTCAGCGGCGATGAGCCTGAGCCTGGGTCCGGAAGCTAGCCACAAACGCCACACGCCGCTGCAGCTGCTAGGATTTAGGAGGCAACGGGGATGACAGCACATAGGGAACAAACCCTGAGGAAACATGCGATTTCATTCTAACTTCCAAATCTTTGCTGTTAAGAGCTGGGTCTTAAATCAACCTGCCCCACACACATGTTGCTGCACTTTCTCACGGTAAGTAGCCCTCAAAACCGAGCTTAGAAAGGCAAAAATAAACACGGGGAAACATAAGAACGGGGAAAAAACCAGAACAGGTCAATAACACACCCTAGATCATATTTTATTGATATTTCATTTAAAGTGCTTTTTCTCTTTCTCTGACTAGGAAACTGGCTTAATTTATAACCTAGGGTGCGGAAACACTCCGTTTTAAACCTCAACTTGCTAACCTGACTTCAAAGCTTTAATGATCCATTATTAGCCATGTAAACAGATTTAAGAATGAAATATTGATTTTTCTGACCCTGGGGGGAAAAAGGAATCCTAGAATGACTGGACCAGACAACTGGAAAGAACCCTTCCTGACGTGAATTTTCAAGCTAGTAACCATTATTTTGTTTTATTGTTTTTCTCTATCTTTTAGGTTTGCTTTGCCTGAACCCATCAACAGCTGGGACATTAATCAACCACTCTGAAATGTACGCGGGATTTGTGGGGGAGGGGTTGGAATGTAGATGTTTGAAACCAACGTGTATAAATAAATGAATTGTTGATAACTTATTGACCTGGTAGCTTGTTAAAGAAACCCAGAGTTGCTCATTCCTAGAGCTGGGGTTTCTGTAGGCACTTTATTTCTCCGCCTTCAAAAGCTTGGACTTTGCCTAGTTCTTAGACTGCCCAATCCTATCCTATTTCTATTACTAATTTAAATCTATGGCTTAAGCCTCTACACTCAAAAACCAAATCCATTCCCTTCCAAAAAAAAAAAAAAGAGAGAAAAACCCTAAAAACAAAAAGTACTTGTCAGAAGCCCTATCCATTTTCTGGCTTTATTTGCTACTGTCTATTGAAGTCTTTGAACATGCCACATTAATAAATATATTAAAATTGAAAAAGAATATAAATTGTGACCAGAATTTTATTTACCAAGATAGACTAAAAGAAGAAGAAGAAACCGCTATGATCCTTGAGAAAAAGGGGGAAAATAAGAAAGCTATTTATAGCAAAGGAGAATTTATTCTACCAAAAATACGCATGACAATGCATCCTAATGTAATACAAAAATAAAAAGAAAGTGATGATACAATTTCCAATCACTTTCTTGCAGGTCTCATATATTGCTTTCCGGAAAACCACATAAAGGCTTGTTGGATTAGGTTTAAAGCAACTAAAATTCCAATGTAGTTTGTAAGAGATGACTCTGAAACTGGATCAGGAATTACTAAACAAAATCCTCAACATTTAAAGAAAGGGGGTGGGTGGGATAGGTCAAGAAGAAAACAAAATAAAAATCAACTCCCAGAATAAAAGAAGGCAAAAGCACCTGGTCAAAGGGGGTTTTGTTTTGTGATGCTGTTTTGCTTTAATGTTTTTAGTAATTCAGATGCTGCAAGTCAATTGTGGTGAGTGTGTCTGTAAAAAAGTCAAAGCTGTCAGCTGAAATATCTACAGGACTGTCGAGGGAACCTGGCAAACTGGGCGAGACTGCATCTGAAAGCTGCAGGCAGGAATCTGTGGAGAAAACGTTAAAGTCCTGCAAAGAGGGGACCTCGAGGGCCTCGGGACTGTCATTGTTTAGGCCAGCTCCACAGTTCTGGCCCATTGTTGACAAGCAGTTAGGAACAGTGGGTGACTGGTGCTGAAAATGTTTCAGATTTTTCTCATTGCTGGTTAAAGGCGAAACTGGGAAACTTTGGGAGTCGCCATTGTGTCCATTGGGAGCCTGCTGCTGAGAGAGGGCATTTTGCTGAAAAGTGTAACCTTCCCTCTCCAGAAGGGCCCCAGAGACGCTGAGGGCTTGCTCAAAGAGCGACTTCTCTTCTTCGTCCTCCTCCACTTTCTCCGAGTCCTCTAGGCTTTTAAATTTCCCTTCACTGTTTTGGTTTTCCTTGCACTGGGTCTGCCTCTTGTGCTTCATCCTCCGGTTCTGAAACCACACTTTCACTTGTCTCTCAGTCAAATCCAGCAGAGCTGCAATCTCCACCCTTCGGGGTCTGCAAAGGTACTTGTTGAAATGAAATTCTTTTTCCAGCTCTAAAAGCTGCGTGTTGGTGTAAGCAGTTCTCAGGCGCCTTGATCCCCCGCCGCTGCCATCAGCGATTTCCAGGGATTCTGCGGAAAGGGAAACCAACAAGAGACACACGCACAGTTGGAGGTGGAGGGGTCCAAGCTGGGTTATTCCACTGGAGAATAAATATAGCAGAAAAGATCAACTACAACAAAATGGCCGCCCTGGATGCAGTAGAGCTATTGTGCTGCCTTTCCTGGGAGCCCAGCCCGGGGAAACCCCATCTCCTCCACCTCTATCAAATTCCTGCCTGTAGCTCCCCCCAACCTCTTCATCCGGGAGCAAACTTTATATTAGCCACAACACAATTTATAATTAATGCATCAGCTGCTTAGCTGAGCAAGAGCGATCTATCACTCTTCATTACTGTCAAAAAGCCAAACTCTCGGACAACTAGACAAGAGGAGGTCAGTTCCAACTCAAATAAATCATCCCACATTACACAAGTTAGGGAAAGTTTCCCCCTCCCTCCCTAAAAATATATGTCTCATTGTGGAGCGTAGGATCCCTTTTCCTCTCCATCAAACCCACTCCTGAACCCACGGGGGCAGGGAGAAGCAACCAGGCATCTCCCCCTCTCCCCCTTCGCTGCCAGCCCACGCTCCCCTCCCCCATAACCGCTCTCGGGGCAGCCCAGAGGGGGAACAGGGTCCTGGGGATTTGGGGCCAAGTCTTTGGACTGACCTTTGTGGTTGAGGCAGGCAGGGCCAGTAGCGGCGGCGGCGGCGGCGGCGGTAGCCGGCGGCAGCGCGGTTTTCTTGGCCGCCTTCTTCTCCTTCATCCAGGGGTACTCGGGAGGTTGCAGGGCGCCGGCGGGCACCGGGCTGCCGCGACTGCCCGCGGGGCTCGGCTTGGGGCGGCCGCCAGCGCCGTGGCGAGGGTGACTGCCCGGGTTCAGGCTGGGAATGGTCTGCTCAAAAGGAGGAGGAATCAGTGTCGAGTGTGAAAGCGTCGAGGTCTTGATTGATGAACTTTGAAATGTATCAGCGACAGGGGGAAAAGATGTCAGGCACTCAGCGAGCGACGGCTGGCTATTGATAAAACCAATCTCTCGCTCAAATTCGTAATTCATGGCCTTCTCCTTGGAGCCCCCTCGGAGAAAAAGTTCCCTCTTTTGGAGGGGTTTTGGGGGGGCAAGGCCCAGGAAAAAGGCGAGCGCAGAGGGAAAAAAAATCTATCATAGAAGATCGCTGCTGGGGTGTTTTTTTTCTAATTCACTGATTACAGCCGTATGGGGACCGCGCTACTATTAAACTATTGAATTCATGGAGACAAGGTTGAAATTGGACCGAATTGGCTGTCACATGATTGCTTCTGCCCAATGACAATTTGGGCTTTAATCAAAAGAAGCCACTGTCTGTTTGATTGATCCAAAAAAGTCGGGAAGGAACGCCTCATTGGGGGCCAGCGAGGCTTTATTTACACTTTTTTCCGGGCAAAAATACATATACGTGGGTGTGAGTGGGAATGCCCGAGAGTGCGTGCGGGGCAAGGGTGTCTGCCTGCCTCTCGATCAGCAAGGATCTCGAATGTGCGCCAGGGAGTGTGTGTGAGTGTGTGAGTGCGTGCGAGCGTGAGCCCTGCTGCCGGTCCCGCCGGCGGCTGCCCTCTGCCTCCCCCGCACACTCCGCGCATTGTTTGGGACTGTCGGGAAGACGCCTCGCACCTCACAAATCATTTAAGCACCTCAGTCTGACGCCTGCAGTCATTAACAAAGTAATCCATTAATCTTCAAAGTTTTGACACCGGAGGGCCCCCGCATCCCAGCCACATAAGTTCTGCTAAGATAGGAGGAAGGAACAGAGGGAGAGAGGAGTTGAGAGAGGGAGAAGAAAGAGGGAGGAAGAGAGAGCGAGATGGAGAATGTGAAGGACAAAGAAGGTAGAAAAGAGAGAAGAAAGATTTTTTTTGGGGGGTCCCTTTATTTCTCTTTCCTTCTCTACTTTTCCTAAAGACCAGTTCCAGGGTCTCAGAACTGATCTTTCATCTCTCCCCTCTTCCCTCTTCTCTTTCCCTGCTTCTCTCTCCTCCTCATTCCCCCTCCCATTTTCTCTTGTCTGTTCGCTTCTGCTACCCCCCCCCACACACACACACAGTCCCTCTTCCCATTCTTAAAGTCCAGCCTGGAATCCGCGCCCCCAGGCCCCATTGTTAGCGCCTTTTCCACCGCAGCTTTGCAGCTGGCTCCAGAGGGAAGCGGAAAACGGGAGGTGGCTCTCAGGCTTCCCGACCTTCCTGCGCCGTCAACTTCTCAAGAGTGGCTGGAGAAAGATAGATGCATATGCCAAGCGAGACAGCAACCCCAGGTCCATGTGTCCAAATCCCTGTAGCCAGGGCGGCAGCCAGCCAAAGAAATGCCGGCCCAAGCAGGCGCGGGACTCCCGGCTTTCTGGGTTTCATACCCTTAGGGCTCGGGTGCGGTGAGTATTTCCGATTTCCAGGAAGTCTGTTGGAAGTAGCAGCAGGAAGGGAGAAGACGCTTGTTTCTCACTCTCTTTTCCCCTAACCTTTTCCCCTTGTCCTTGTCGCTCTGGTTGCGGGCTGGTTGGTTCAGATGCAGCAGCGTTCCCTGGCAGCCTGAATTACCTCCCACACCTTCCTGCTCCTTGGACACTAGGGAGGTTTGCACCCCAGTTCTGTTGTGGGAAACACACTGCAGGGGGTAGAGAGGGCAACCCAAGGAGGAATTATAAAAGGTTTCCTTCTCCTTCCTTCTCTGTTTTCTGATTCCCAGACTTGAGTCTGAGTGTGTCTTGGACAGTGCTGGAGGGTTAAAAAGATAACACCTTTAGGTACCAAATAATAACTTTTTAAAAAACCCACCAACCAAAAAAGGGAGCAGAAGGAAGAGGAGAGAGAGAGAGAGAGATCTAAAGGTACCTTTTTTCTCCCCTAAACCCTGAGGTTCGCTTTTGCTTTCTTTGAAATGGACCAAGTGATCATACTCCCCCAGGCCGGCAGGCATCAGTGGCAGGAAAATAAATCATTCTGATGGCCAAGAAAAGAAAGGTTGGTGGGGGAGAAAAACCTTCTGCAGAAAATAAGAAAGGCTGACCAAGGAGCAAGGGCAGAACTCCATCTCTGAGGCCGGCTTCAAAAGGGGTTTGGTTTGGAAATGAGATATTAAAGTGGCCTCCAACCTCAACTAGCCAAAAGGCACTGCATTACAGATAGAGATGCTATTTTGGAAAATGTGAGGTTTTTCAGTTTTCTTGCTTTTATTCCAAACAAAGCTCTGAAGGAAGTCTGGGCACGATCAATCTTGCTCACCAAAAAGCCTTGACAGCTTCTGGCCCTTAAGAACACATTTCAGCTTCGAGCTCTTTCCAAGATCAAATGTGGTCGAGCAAAGAGAAGAGCAGGAAACGCAAGTAAACAAGGAAAACTAGTCTTTTTAAAGATAATTTTTTGGCAGTAGAAGGGTTATAGGGCTGCTTTCTGGATTTGGGGATGGTGGCATTTGGCATTTGCTTATACCAGAAAATATTGAGGGATGAAGGGGAGGGGAATTGCAGAGAGGGAGAAGCACTGCCTCTATATAGCTGGGCTTTGTCAGGGGCTGCGTGGGTGAGAGCTTTCTGCCTGCCTCAGCCGCTTTAATTCAAATACCATCTGGAAGAAAACACTTTTCTGAAGCTGCTCAACACTGAAATCTTCCCCAAGTCTATTACTTTAGCTCAGGAGATATTTTAATAAGAATTTCTTTTGAATATCTAGGAAGTTGGGGGTGAGATCGATATTTTTTCTTTGAAAGCCAAAATGAATGTCTTGAGTGGCAAGATATGGGAAATTGTATTAGCTTCTCATTTTACAATTTCTGCCCCGCGGGAAGGAAAAAGCTTCCAAATCATTCCTTTTTCTGCTAAAGAATAGATTTTTTTATAAAAGAGTTCAAATAATGGTAACCCTGAAAGATTTTCATCCTTGGGTGGAGATTCATTCTCATATTTATTCATTCATATCTCTCCCCCCTTCTCTCTTCTCTCTTCTCTCTCTCTCTCTCTCTGTCTTCCCCATAGATACTATTTCTTATTTTCCAGGTAACGTATACATGTTTCTAAAATAGTTACTTAAAAAGAAGACTCCTGTATCTGCTCAGCGTGATCAACCAAAAGGTAGAAGCTCTAATCCTCATAAAGACTGATTTTCCTGTCTGCATTTCTGAGGTCTGAGCATATTTCACCAGGGAGATTGAAGTGGGGGAACAAGTCGTTTTCCCCACAGGCCAAACTCTTTGAAAGGAAAACATATATCAGAAGCCACAGGACAGATGTGGAGAAAGCACCTCTGGGTGGAAGAAAAACACCCAGCTCTCTGCAGACGCCTGGCTTTGCATCCTCCGAACCTTCTTTTTCTTAAAACGAGAAAAGGTTACCTAAAAGCAGTTCGTTGGGACCTAGCAGGTATCCAGAAATGGCTCCAGTGCCTGCTTCTAAGGATCCTCTGAGGGCACTTCTCAGGAGGATGATAAAGCCATGATGATGGATATTTTGGATTGCAAACAAAATGGCGACATTTTTCACTTCTGCCTCTGAAAGATACAATCCAGGGAGGATGGGGGCTTATTTCTCACATCAGATGCTTCTGATCCTCAGACGGTTCCTCACTTCCAGTTTTGAGAAGGGCGATGATGAGGATGCAGCTCTGAGGTTTGCATTTTCTGAATTTGAATACTTATTGGAACAATTCTTTAATCAGAAGATGGAAATATTTCCTTTTACTGTGCCGGCCTTTGCCTCTTTCATCCAGTCAGCAGGCAGCTCTATCTTAAATCCAGGAGTGGAGATGGTAATATTAACTCCTGTAGCATCAAATGAAAGGAGTACTTATACAATTGCATTTTTATTAGAAAGATATCAATCTCCTTTCTCTCTTCCTCCTCCCCCTAGGGCCATAAAAAGAAAGCTGGGAGGGAAGGAGAGGAAATAAATCCGGAGAATGGCAAATGCTAAATTCTGCGAGGAAACTGATGCTGGGATTCCGGCAGTTCAAAGGAGGGCTCTGGGAGATTCTCCTGAAATCAGCCCCCTCTTTTTTTCTCGGAGGTCTAGGGAAGTTTTACTCCCTTTGGACCTGCTTGGTTCTGGGTGACGATTTTGAGAGAGGTTTTCTCTGGCTCAATAATCACTGCGAAGCATCCGCGGAGGAGAACAGGAGTCAGAATACTGCTGGAAAGAGAGCTCAGCATCCGCCGGGCGCCTGACGATTCACGGGGTTAAGACACTGGCTGGTCGGGTTTTGACCCGAGCTGAAGAGCGAGGATCGCGAACCGACCGCGTTCTCCGTCGGCGCGGCCGCAGGGCACCTGTGCGCCCCCCGCCGCGCCTCGGCCGGGCTGCCTTTGTTTCTGCCCACTCGGCTCCCCGCAGTCCCGGCGCCCTCCGCCGTCCTCCGCGGCATCTGGGAACCAAAGCAGCCCAGCGGGCCGGCAGCACAGCGTTTCCAGAGCTGCGTGCGGCGGCCAGAAACCCCGACTGCCTTCCGGAAAATTCGCCGAGCATTCAGGCGAGCCGCCTGGCCAGGCCTGAAGCCCAAGGTGCCAGAGGGCTGCCGCGGCCTACCCCGCCGGCTCGCCTCTGCCTGAAGTCCACGCAGACCCCCATCTTCAACCAAAGGACCCTTTGAAACACGGATATTAATCAGAATAAAACTTTATTTTTTTGTTTTGTTTCCCAGAAAGTGAGCAGCAAGGAATGTAGGACTCTCAAAACAAATCTAGCATTTTTCGCGTTTACAGAGTGCTTGTTCAGTTTTGCCGGATGTTACAAATCAAAATCACTGTTTTCAAACGCTGGACCGCTCTGGTTTTATTGCATCATTACCATTTTTATCAAGGTATTATATTTCCCTTTCAAATAAAAAATTTATATGTACGCCAATACACCATTGAACAAAAGGCCCAAGAAACCTTCTGAACAATCAGGGTACAGAATTTCTTTAATATAAATACGAACGGATGGGGATAAATAATATTTAAAACTTAGACTATTCAATGCTTGCAAAAAAAATATAAATAAATCTGACTGTTCACCAGCATACACACACGGAAAGACGTACACTTAGTCATCCTTGTACAGGGAGCCCCTGTTTCAAAGCGCCTTTGATTCTTTTTTTTTTTTTTCTCGCTCTTTACAAGAAGTGCAATTTAAAAACTAAAAAATTACAAACATAAAAAAAAGTAATCGCTCCCCCTCGGGAACCATAAAGTACGAACAAATTCACATTTGAAAACTCGACTAGAAAATTTGTTCATATACCCTGTTTCTGATCAAAGAGTGGAGAAGGTAAAGGGTGCAGGGCCAGTGGCCAAGCTAGGGGCGGGAAAAGATAAATATCGCTACTGATACTGACAGCCATTCCAGCAACCAAAATTGCTACGTCACATAAACTATAAAAATGCATTACCAAAGAAAACAAAATGGGTAAAGAGGGGCGGAGGAGAGAGGAAAGGGAGGGGCCAGAAAAACATTTTAAAAAAAGAAAAAGAAAGGTGGGGCGGGGGACTCCTGGCGCGCAGCCCCAGCCCACCATCACAGGTGGGTGAGCTTGGGTGCTTCCTGAATTCTTCCCTGAGAAGGATGGTGGGCTGTAAGGTCCGTGTAGGTGGGGTGTGGCTCCCCTGGCCCTGGCCCGTGGTGGTGACCACTGCCCAGCGGCCCAGCGCCTCCGTAGTCCATGGCAGCAGAGGTGGCGTGGGGGAGGTGAGTTAGGCCAAAGAGTGCTGGACCGGAGTTGCTCATGGGTTCCACATAGCTGCCCCCTACGAAGACGGGGCTTCCCTGTAGGTGTGGGGTCCCATAGCTGCCGTTGCCCTGCAGGCCATGAGCATGCGGGTCATAATCAGGGGTGCCACCTGCACCCGCCCCCGCCGCAGCGTAGCGCTTCTGTGGGGGTGGCGGTGGGGCGCAGCTAGGCAAGGGCGCAGGGTAGGAGTTCGGAGGCAGCCCATAGGTGCCTTGCGGGGGCTTGGAGAAGGGCGGGGGTGACTGGGGCTCATATGGGACACTGTTGACCAGCGAATGCATAGAGTTTAGATAGCCGCCAGCGCCAGGTGGCACGGGGCTTCGGCTTGGGGATTGGCCCCCAGATGACGTTAGCATGCCCTTGCCCTTCTGATCCTTCTTGTATTTCATGCGGCGGTTCTGGAACCAGATCTTGATCTGGCGTTCTGTGAGATTCAGCAGGTTGGCCATCTCCACCCGGCGCGGCCGGCACAGGTAACGGTTGAAGTGGAACTCCTTTTCCAGTTCCACCAGCTGCGCGCTCGTGTAGGCCGTTCGCGCTCGCTTGGATGAAGCCTGCCCTGGCGGGCTCTTGTCACCAGCGCAGCTCTCTCCTGCCAGGACAGAGAGAGGAAGAGCACATCATGGGCTGCTTTCGCCCCGCCCAGCTCCTGACCCAGCCTGGCCTCTCCTTTCTCCAGGACCCAACCCTGAATCTGTTAGGGTCCCAAGAGGGGTAGGAATTAGGTGGCGTCCTTTCTCCTCCTGGGAGTAACACTGTAGGTGGCTAGTCCCTCATTCAGCATTCAACTAGGAAGCATATCACAGGCTTGACTTCAAGGAGCCAGTGGCTGGGTCTCCAGTTAGCCTTCCTGGTCTGTATTTCCTACCTGGAGCTATCAACTTTCTGACTCATTTACTGGTCTTCTAGGCCCATCAGACAAGATTCCTGTGGGCAAGTCTCACCATCTTTTTTTTTCCCCAGTATCTGGAACGTGGGACACCTAATGTATACTCTCAAACCTTCTTTCCCTCCTTCACTGTCCAACTGAATAATTAGGCAGAAGCTTCAAGCAGCCAATTCTCAAACTACCCAGAGAAGATGGGCAGGGTGGAAACCCCAAACTGGAAGGTTTCTGCCCATAAGAAGAGATCTCAATGATACTATCCATTTCTGGAGGGAAGGCCCAGCCCCTCATGATGGCCTAACCATTAGGGCTCCCCATGTCATTAAGCAGCCTGCCCCAGATTTTCCCACCACTGTTGTGCCCTCTTTAGCCATCCAATCTGCCTCCGGAGGTTCCAGATGCTCAGGTTCAGAGCAGAATACCGGCAGCTAAAGAGGGCAGGGGCAAAGGTAACCAAGATGCCAAGAAGCACAAGGCCTGGGGCTTTTCCTCCAGTGGAGTCCAGTTCCAAGAGGCCCATGTGGTTCCCATTAGGATGACAAGCTGAATCCCCTCCCCCAGGAAATCCCTGGCTGCCTTCATTGTACTAAATCTGAGCAAAGCCTTCCCAGAGGTGAGGCAGCCACTCCATCTGCTGGAGCAAAAACAACTCTGATTATAGACAAAGCATTGCTTCTGAGTTGGAGGGTGATTAGGCCTGCTTTTATTTTTGCCACATTTCAGTACAGGGAGGAATTCACTGTTTCAATAGCATAAAGGAGCTGTGCTAAAAGAGAAACAGTGGAGCTCACTGTTTTGTCTAACAGAACTCCCAAGAATGGGACGAGGAGGGATTCCAACTTCTTTAGGCTCCACTTGCCCTTGGGGAGGTCCACAGAGACTCCCATCAGGTCTGTGTCTGGGGGTTCCTGGTACACAGAGGCCTTATCATCTCCTTAAGTTGCAAAGATTTTGGAAACCTTGTAGGGGGGAGCATTGGATTTCTGGAAATGTTCTAGCGCTTTCAGACTCTGCTGGCCGTGAACAGACGTGGCTTGGAGCCTCCTCCAGAAGGCACCACTTTACCTGAGCTGGAGCCGCTGGTTTTCTGCTTTGTGTTTTGCCTCGACTCTTTCATCCAAGGGAAGATTTGTTTGGACACGGTGGGCGAGTTGAGCAGGGGGCTCTTGGCTGCGCTGGCCGGGGTGGGGTTGCTGTTTGCATTCTGAGGAGGGGAGACAGAAGAGGGGGGCGGAGGAGCCGCAGGGGTGGGCGCAGGCGGTTGTGGTGGGGGTTGGGGCGGCTGTGGGGCAGGAGGTGCGACCTGCGGTGGTGGTGGGGGCAGAGGCGGGTCACCCAGGCCTGGGGGCTGGCTGGCCGAGCCGCTCAGGGTGCGCAGACACACTTCACTCAATTCGTGCGCCTTTGGATGGCCCCCTGCGGGGGACTGGAGTGAGCAAGCAGGTCTGTGATACTCGCCCTCAGAGCCCAGAGCGGCGGCGGATGCCGCATATGGCTGCTGACTGGCATTATAAGCGAACCCGTTGGCTGCCTGGTAGGGGTAGCCACCGTAGATCGCCGAGCTGTCGTAGTAGGTCGCTTTTTGCATCGCGTTGTTTCACAATCTTGATCGCACACTCTGACAGGGGCTTGACACTCGCGAGGGCGCACATTGGCACGCCCCCGAGGTCACGTGACGCTCCGCCGCCAATGGCCGCTTGCCGCAGACCTGGGGGGGGGGGGCGAGAAGCGCAGCGCGGTGAGGGCTCCGCGCAAATCCATCTTACTCTCAATAGCTAAGTGACATGAAAGCCATAAAAGAAAAAGTGGTCAGCAATATTTAGCAGCACGACTTGGCCCCGGGCGCAGGGAGCCGCGCTATAAAAAGCCGCTGGAATTTACTGGCAGCTACAAATATTTGCTTAACTTGCGTCTGGAGTTGGGGGATTTTCCGGGGAGAGAAAAGGCGAATGACTGAGGGCTGGAAGGGAGTCTCTGGAGCCGCGGTCCAGAATGAGAAAGGCCTAGTAGGCGAGAAAGAACACGATTTGAATCTTTCTTTTCCAGGGAAAAAGAAACGTGGGTGTCCCTTCATCTCTGTCCCTTGACATCATCTGAAGACCCCCAAGCCTCTCCCCTCTATGGATCTTGGGGAACCACCCAGATGGCATAGGGAGCTTGGAGAAGCTATTTTTTTCCCTCCAATCTCCACTTTAGTACTGACACTTGTCCAAAAAAAAAAAAAAAAAGCCCTAAGATGGGGTGACTCCCCCTTTAGGCCCTACTTGGACCTTCCTGTCCTCAAGAGAGGTTTGTGCCCACACACAATGTAAGTAAGCAATTGCCCTATCTAACCAGGCTGGATTTCAGAAGCGGAGCTTTTTAGGTATTTAATCTACCTTTTACATAGATAGGACCCACTTCCTCCACATAAGCCTCCTATGGTCAAGAAGCCAGTAGATTAAAAGTTTGGGTGGAACCTAGGGTTTATATGTATATTAGGGAAGTGACCAACAACATTACCCCATCCAGCAAGTCACAGCTCAAATCCTAGACATTTTCTTTACCTCTTCTAGTTCTTAGGCACTTTGCAGCAAGCCACCCCCACCTCACTTCCCCAATTACAGAAGGTTCCCAGACTCCCCCCACCCATCTTGGACTTTCTGAGGTGCTGTTATTCAAGACACCTATCAAATTCTACCTGTTAAAACATGATGGATTAGAGAGAGAGAGAGAGAGAAGAAAAAAAACCCCACCAGGAACCTGAAAAACCAGCGTTCATCTCCATGACCACAGCTTGAACTCTCTTTCCAACTTAACGATAATAGGTTCTGTCTTAGAAACTGCTATGTAATTTGATGTATGGGGGTCATTTGGCTCTGGACGGGGCATGGAAGCACAAGCCATAAAATCCTGCCAGAGTTCCCTGATCTTTGTGTGCTGTTGTCGTTGATATTTGTTATTTGGTCTGTTTACCTGTTTCAGAAACACCAAGTAAAGGATAACACTAAAGGCTGGGAATGTAGCTCAGTGATAGAGCACTTGCCTATCTTGCAAGAGTCCTTGGGCTTGATCTCCAGCACCACAGGGGGGAAAGAAAGGAGAAGAAAAGAAAGAAAAGAAAAAATCGAAAAAGCAAGTGAAAAACTCAACCCTCTTATTTAATTTGCAGAAGTGAAGTCTATGTTTACTTTTTATTTTCAACCTTTGCATGGTTAGCCTCTAGTTCTCTGCAAAAGTTCCATATGAATTTTATATATTCATACACTCATATATTAAAAATGTAAGTCCCTCTGACTGTTAAAATTGTAACGACAATTCCTGAAAAAAATTGTTTTTACACTTCATGCCTCAAGTACATATACTGAGTCCTAGAATTATTCAAGTTTTTCAGAGATAGCAGATGTTAACTAGAAAAAAGTAACATAATAAGCATCAACCAGTAAATAATTATGATTTTGTTTTTAATAATGGACTCCTTTAGATTTCATTATTAAACTGACAATATGACCAACATCTGGAAAACAGGCACAATTAATTTTCCAGAACCTCAATTAAAAATTAAAGCATCACTTATCCAGAGTTACTGTGCATGATCATGAGCCCTGGACTACTGTTATTCTTTTGGAAATAGGGAGGTATAGATAACATGATGGGAAGCAAATAAGGGATAAAATAAAATTTAAAACTGGTAATTTACTGTCTTGGTTCCTGTTCTTTCACTGAAAACAGTTCCTATTACATTTGATAGTATTAATATTGCCATTATAATTTTTTTAGATACTAGGCTTGTGTAAAAAAAAAAAGTCAGGTCAAGAAATTACTCTAGACATTTGAACTGCAAGATATTAGATGAAACAAAATTAAGTTGATTTTGAACTTGCAATATTTCTAGTGACTTGCTGAACCATTACACGGGGCCTGCTGCTTACCTAAGACTTTTCATCAAGTTGTGCATTGTCTTGTAAAATAACGAAAATACCTTTAAAGTCAAAGAACATCTGACAGCCCCCTTAAACTTAAAATAATGCATTCAACACCAAGATCCCTCCAAAGTCCTTTCTATTGTTTGAGGTCCGCAGTCACCTTGGACCTCACACAATTCTCCCACAACTCAGCCCCCAAAGTTTCCAACCTAGTAAAGAAGTTGGAAATTTGCCAGCCAGGAAACTTTGCTTTGTACCACCAACCAAGGTTTGGGAGTACAGGGAGATTCCTCTGCAAAGATCTGTTCCCGGACAATAACCCCCAGGTGCAGGAGCTGACTGAGAGTGGAGGAGGCTAAACCCAGTGCAGGAAATGCCGCTATTGTCTCTGCAAGGTATGCCCAAATTCGACCTCGTTACTCCAGATACTGTTTCCACTTCCCATTGCCTTCCCTTACTTAGCCTGCTCTCACCCGGAGTTTGACCAGGATTGTCGAAAAAGAGCCCTAGCGTCCCCTGCCCACTCGCTCCCTCCCCGACCCAGAAAAGTTGAGGCCGAGAACGGGGAGCGGGAAGAGTGGGGGCGGGGATGGGAAAGCGGCCTGAACTCGAAGTGTAAGGGTATCAGTCACTGCCGGGAAGGAAGCTCCGGCTTGTGAACTCTTCTTGAACCGAGATTTAAGTCTGCAGCTATAAATCACCAAGACGTAAACTCCACCATTCAGCGCTCAGAGCGGCCGCCAGTGCCCCTGCTTACCTTAACTTCTGAAGAGCGCCGCGAGCGCAGGCTCGGGCTCCGGCCCCCGGCCCGGCTCCGCTGCCCGGCCGGGTACCCTAGGCGCGGGATGGGCACCGACCCTCCACATCAGCCGAGACCGCGGGCGGGCGGGAGACCCCAAGGCCCGGACGCCGCGGCACACAGCGTGGTCGCCTTGCTGCTCCGGCACGGCTCGCCCAGGGCGGACTGGGGCGGCTTGGACCCCCCTCCCACCCACCCCACCCTCCCACCCCTCCCCCGCACCCCTCCCCCTGCCCTTCCCGAGGGCAGCAGCCGCGGCCCGGAGATAAGCGCTAGCGCAGCGCGGGGCTCTGCCTGGGCTAGTGGCACCGACTTGGGTATGTTTCTTATGAATATTACACGCGGAGCAGCGTCTGGTCGGGGGGTGTGGTGGGGGTGCTGGGGGCGGGCGCGAGGGGAGACCAGGGCGGCACGGGAAGCGCGGGCCGGCGTGGGGGATGGGGCTCAGGCGAAGGGAGGGATGGAAGCGAGAGGGAGCTCGGCGACGGGAGGAGGGCAGCCTCCCCACCCCTCCCTCTCCTGCTCCTAGGCGTCACTAAAGTCCAGGAAAATTATGCTAATGAGGACAAACGGCTCTCACAAAGGGGCTCTCTGGCTGGGCTCTATTTCTTAAGAATCCATTTGAGAAACCAAATAACCCTCTCCCCTAGTCATTTCCAGTTGCGAGGTGAGGGTAAAGAGAAAACCAGAAATGAGTTCCCCAGAGTTTGAGAGTTTACTTCACCTGCCACTCCCGATTCAGGCACCCCAAAGCCAATCTTTGAGGTGCTGGGATAGGGCCTTTCTCCAGAGACCTCCCTAACAGCCAACCGGGCTCTTTGATCATATTTCTGGGCAAAAACTGTTGGCATCTTGGTAGGCAGGAGGGAAGGGTCCTGGGGGAGATGCACATTTGTCCCAGCAGTGAAATGGGACGCTCGGAGCTCAGGCACACACAAGGGTGCCAGGCAACCTGGGTCTCCAGCTCTCCAGTGCCCACTGAACAGTACAGACACGAGGCTCACCTTCGGGGAAGACAGATAAAGCTCGGGCCCCGACACAAACAGACACGCATGGTGTGTCCCCTGCGCAGTGGAGTGGACTGAGCTGAGGAAAGGCACTAGTTTGCCTGATAATATTCCCATAACTTTAAGAGGATGGTATTCCTCCCAAAGCCTTCCTGAGCTCCAGCGCTTCAGAAGCAAAGCCTGCCATGGTATGAGTGCAGCAAAAAGAGAGGATAGAGTTTTCATGCAATTCCGAGGCGTGAACGGCTGGGTCCTTCTCAAAGGAAGGTGTTAAAAATATAAGTAGTATGTTTAAACTGTCAGGGAGCCAAAATGTCACCTTAGAGCAAAAACAAAGCCAGGGGAAAAGGGAGAAATCAAAAAGCACTCTGGGCCAGGGTGGCCTCATGCATACCAATGGTTTTTGTCATTTATGGCCCGGCAAGATTTATGACTCGGCGCCCCAAAGCTGTAAACAGAGCACAAAACAGCAAACACTTGCTCCTTGTGGCATATTGCGGCGGCACAACTTGAAAGCCGGAGCTGGGCCGCGTAGGAGGTGATAGTCGGCCACAAAAATCCGCTCGGCGGCATTTTTCTCTTCAAACCCGCGGAGTCGGATGTGGCATTTGAAGAAAGAAGGCGTGGGTCAATAATCAACCCGCACTTTCTCCTCCAAACTGCTGACGCGACTCTCACCGCCCCCTCAGCTAAGGCAGCTGGAGGGAAGGCCAACTCTCGGCGAGAGGCTGCCCCGGGAGGGGACCGGCTGGGCCGAGGGGGCCGAGGGCGCGCCAGCCAGGGCTGAGGCACCTAGAACGCATACCTTTCTAAGACGCCAAGACCAAGCCGGCAACCGCGAGGACTGGATCTGAAGAACCGTGGGAGCCCGGGGAGATCTGGGGCGGGAGCTCAGCTCGGACCAGGACCTCTATCCAACCCGGACTAGGTGACTTCTGAGCCGCGGGTCCCCGCAGGAAGAACTGGGGCTCGGACTTCAAGACTAAGGTCTGGCATCCTGGCACGCGGGCCTTACGCTTCTCTTCTGAAATCCAAAGGACTGGCTTTGGAGCAAGCGCAGGCGAGGTGATAGAAAATAATTTATAGCGGAGGAAGCTATTTGATGATTTGATATTGTTTTTTAAAAGAAAATATGCTTGTCGATTTCCGCCTCCAGAAATTACCAGTAGCCGGCTGTGCCCTTTCTAGGCAAATCCCTCAACAATCCACCAAGCTTCTCTTTAATAATTGGATTCACTGGCTCCCTGAACTCCCCCCCAAGGCCCCATGGTTCATGATCTGTCTTCCAGAGGGACTAGAGGAAAACATTTTCTCAGCAGTAGAAGAGTACAAGCAGCAAAGGTGCCTGGTGGTCCATTTCTACCATGAAAGGCAATGTCCTGCCTATCTCAGAGAGAGCCTCAGCGGCTCCAAGGCTACCTGTGCGGCCAGGGAAGAAGGTGAGGGGGGGTAATTGTTGGAAAAAGAGACACTGAAATCCCAGGTTGGGGAGAAAAGTTATTGAGGAAATATACTTGCCTTTAAGAGTAAGGCTGTCATTTTTGAGTGTAGAAGGGGACCGGCCTTTTTAATAGCGAACAGTTTAGCTATAATGGAGTGGCTTTAGCTCTTTTCTGAGAGGAAAAATCAACCCATGTTCTATAAAAGCAGCTATTGGCTTCTTCTCACCATAAATGCTTTTATATAGAACCAGCTCAAGAGTCCACGGTTAGATATTTATTCTGCTTGCTGACATTGAAGCAACAATAAAAACATGCCTCTAACAAACCTCTATTCCCTTTCTCATTCTTTCTAGTGAAACTTTATTATTTATGAGTCTTTAACTGGGTCAAAAATGCGCCAGAACTGGGTCATAAATCATATGAAATGCTGACAAGTAATTGAACAGCAATTAAAGCTTACATTTTATTTCCAAGGGGTGTTTTAGAGCACTCAGTTAAACAGTTACCGCCGAGAGACCGGCACAGGGAAGGGTAGAATTAGCCCTTCTGTTCTAGGAAAGTAAATTCTACTCGAGTAGGGGAAAACTTGATTTGATTTTTTTAAAGTAAAGAATTGAGTTTTTTTTTTAAAGTAGAAGAGGCAAACCCAATTCCTGACTCCTTATAGGTACTCTTTTTCCTTCTCCAAGGAGCAGAGGAAAGTGGAATTCCTTCTACCTTTCCAAGGAGTTTCCAATCTTCCCAGGAGTGTGGGGTCCCCAAAGCCTAATTAGATCAGACTTTTCCTGTGATCTGGACGCACAGTTTTAACTCTTATCTTCCTCCACCCTGGAAACCACTGTTTCTAGGGTTCTGAAGCCAGAGATGTCTACCTCTGCTTCCTGAGGACTCTGCCTCCAGACTTTCCTTCAACCCTGCACACACTGAACAGTTCTTAAACTCTCCAACCTGGCTTGGGAGCATTCCGAGAGCACACACACTAAACACCCTGAAGAAACCCAAATCCAGCCCCAGCCCCATTCTGAATGTGAAAATAAACAGCCTCCAGGAAACCAGCATGCTCACCACCACCCCAAGCCTCTCCTAGGTCTGAGCTGTCTTTCTCCATCCCTCCCAGGCAGATAGTGCTCCGTGCTCAGGAAACAATGGAGCTCCCTCTGGGTTGGCTCCTTAAGTCTGGCGTGTGGGAAAGAATGCCCTGAAACCCAGCACTGAACAAAGTGGCTGGAAGCATCATCAATAAAATGGCAGTGCATCTGTACATTCTCCTCATTGATTTTCCTCTTCCATCTGCTCAGAGTGCCCAGGTCAGCCCTAACCCTTCATTCCCACTGGCAAACACACAAACACCGCTAACCCAGGAGAGATTTCCCTTCTCCTCCACCCGTCCCCCACCCCTTCATTAAGGTCTCACCCTCCAGCTCTGAGTGCAGCCACCTTGGCCTGGCCTGTGCTCAGCCACCTCCACACTTCAAGACCCTCCCTCTGCTTGGGGCTGAGCTCCTTTGACTCCAGCTTAGCAGTGGACAAAGCCATCCCCACACTGGAGACTACCCGGCCCACATAGTAGCCCCCAAGTACGCATCCTTCATAACCCCCAACACTTTCCAGGAAAATAAACTCAGAGACCTAGATACTATTGGGAATCCTTCAAATGGTTTCGTTTCCAAAAGAGAAACAAAGGAAGAGAGAAGCTGAGGGTCCTGACCATAAGCCAGGGTCTCCTCGCCTGACCTTTGTCTCTCACAGCCATAACTCACTCTAGATATGAACAATCAGCGGAAATACCTTAAAATAAATTCCATCCTCCTGGTGTGGCTTCCAGTCCCATCAGCTAGCTCGACTAGAATCGCTCCATGAGCGCTGAAAACTGCAACCCGCTGGAAGAGCACTCTCCGGAGAAGGGGAAGGAGAAGGAGGAGGTGGGTACGTGGGGGTGGGGGAAAGCTCTCTCTGTGTAGAGAATCTAGAAAAACGTAATCACAGGCAAAGCCTGCCTGGGTCTTCTCTCCAAATGCCACAATAATGTGCTGTATTATGTGCTCACGTGGTCATACGTCAACTTAAATCCTTTTATTTGAAATAAGGAATCACTGAAGAAAGTAGGTTTCCAAGCAGAACATTTAGCTTTTTGGGAAGAGATATGGGGGACCTTGACCAGTAGTCAGTAAAAGTTTTAAGTAGTAGGACACTGGGGGCTACCCCCACCATATGCACACATATATGCCACACAAGGCTGCTTATCTCCACTTATATTTCTTTATATACACTCCAAACACAAGAGAACAGCAATGCTATCCATATTCGGAGACTCCGCTTAACTTTCCTTATGATCTCCCCTGCATGGAAAAGCTGAATTCAGCACACCCAAGTCTCCTGTCTCCTCTAGCCCACTGGCCAGCATACAGAAAGGCAAAAGCTGTGTCCCCAAACAATTGGCATAACACCCACACTATATACCACATCTACTGGAGAGTACTGGCCTATAATTAACTATCTGACAAAATGTTAAAGCTTCTTTTCCAAATCTAGTCGATTTTATTCTATGGAAGGCCACTAGGAAAGATGTGCTTGGCTTTAGAGTAGTGACCTGCACTTACACATTTCCTCAGTGCATAGCTAAGTGATATGTGAAATTGTAGGTTTCTAAAGAAAAAAATATAAGGGAAATGACCTGATTGCCCCTACAAGGTGGTGGGGGTGGAATTACCAACCTTCACTGGCATCCTTTATGCTAACCTGTAAGACAACTCTCTGCAGGAGGGTCTGTCTACCCACCCCTAAGACAAATAACTCAATGACTCCCAGCAGAAACTGAACTGAACCCATTCTGTTCTGGAAGAACAGGCTAAAGCAAATAGGCTGACTCCCAGGCTTTACCCCAACTCCTACCTTCTGCTTTGTGACACTGCCCCTCGTTTCAACACTTCACCTTTCAAGAGCTGTCTAAAAAGTTCCACCTTTTTGGTCTTAGTTTCTGAACTTTGAGTGCTCTGAGGCCCCAGTGAGTTCCTTAAGCCATATTCTTTTGTTCCTTGAAAATGAGTCTTCAGCTGGTTATCTCTAAGTATGAAGACTCAATGTTGCCGCTTCAGGCTGCCCCTTTCCCTTCCTTCCCTGAAGGGGAACAGAAAGAGTCTGAAGAGAATGTAAGACCCTAAGTAAGGGGGTCTGAACATGGGGGTGTCCAAATCAGAAGGGAAATAATGAAAAGACTTAAGCCCTTGGAAGCAAGTCTGGCCAAAGCTGGTGGCACTATTCCCATAAGGGTCTGTATATGGTATAGCTGGAAGAGAATTTCTATATGACCTTTCCCAGATCTGACCTATATCAAGCTGAAAAGTGAGAACCCAAAATGAAAACCTGCCTCTCAGTTTGGGAGATGGGGAACAGGATCATGGTTGATTTCCAAAATTAATTCTTTTGTCCCCCAAGGACATTCCCTCATTCTTCTGCCCCTGGCACCTTATGAATCCCCACTGATTCACACTGAACATTTCATATATCCTAGAAAAGGACTTGGAAATATTGCCCCATTGCTAGCAACTCCCCCCACCTAGTTTCTATATAAGCATTTACTCAAAGATGAAAAGGGTCCCCCTTTAGAACTCCCAGAACACTTTTGGAAAATTGAAACTTTTGAGGCCATAAATCAATGGCAGAAAGTACTGATACTGCTTCAGAGAAATACCTTAAGGCCAGCATGGCCCAGAGGCATCTCATCTCCAGCCCAGAGCCTTTATGCTGCTAACATCCAAGTTAATGATCCAACTGCTGTTTAAAAATTAACATGAACCACTTGAGGTGCAGTGATTTGGTGGGATGAGAAGGCAGAAAGAAAGTCAAAGGGAACTTAACTTTTGAGGTGAAAATGACTTCCTTAAGAGAATTTTTGAGCTGGGCAACTCACAGGGACCCAACAGCTGAGAGTCTTCCTTCACCACTCCGAATTCTGTTTTCCTGGAGCCAAGCTATGGGCTTTTTAAAAACCCAGCTGTCAATCCCCTTCTACTCGCCCCACTAGCCTCCAATCTGACCAGGCTGTGATCTAGACCACCAGAGCCAAACTGGGGAGAAAGTTGGCTTGCAAGGAGCAGACAATGAAGGATACAGACTCTTAGTCAATATTTGCAAGGTTGTTAGCAGATTAGCTATATCTATACTCAAATACTGCAATCTGATTTCTCTATCAAAACTACTCTTAACATTTTTGTTGACTATTCGTTTTGCTACTCAACATAAGGTCTCTCAGCCCAGTGTGTGTGTGTGTGTGTGTGTGTGTGTGTGTGTGTGTGCATATAGATGACAGATCATTATTTAACATGAGATATTTCCTGTGGATATGACTGCAGTACAAATGGGCTCCAAGTTCTCTGGACACATGTACATGTGGATGTGTATATCATGTTATATACGTGGCCCTAAACTTCAGCAGCTATTTATACCTGCAATTGTTCTGTTGTTTGCAGAGATGCAAATCATGTGTGTGCACAATAAATTGCAAGTTCCTGAAATGTTCCATCTATATTTGATATAAACAGACATATCCTTGCTGAGAAAATAACCCCGTTACTATTATTCTGTTTACTTCCTATCTGATAAAATAATAATTGTATCTAGAACACCATACTACCACCAAATAGCATGTTGCAATTAATTAACAAGTTGATATTTATCTGGGGAGCAAATTTTAGGGAAGACTTGGACCTAGGGAATAGAAAACAAAAATCTCAAAAACTTCTTAAAAATAAGTAGTTTCTGAAACAATAAAGCAAATTCATTTGTTCATACCAAGATTCTGAAAGCTATTCCAGCAGCCCCTCCCCCAAATAGGCACATTATTTATGGATCTTTTACAAGGTAATAAACCACAGTAATTACCTCCCTGCAACCCAAACTAAGAGAACAAATTAAGCCAGAACTTGAAAAGAATTTTAAAGAGTTTTCCCTTGTTCAAAATAGGAAAAGAAAACGTTGAGAGTAGAGGACCAGAATATTTCCTGCAGGAAGAACCTGGGTCATCCCTAATGAAAAGCTGAAGAAGACCCCTTGCCTGAAAAGGCCTACAAAATACAGCAACTTCTCTCATGCCAAGGACAGGCATAAGGATCAGAGAAACAGGCAGTGAGACAAGTTTCCTCAACTGAGAGCTGGTACAGGAAACAATTTCCAAACTCACAGCCAAAGCCCAGTTGCCTCGAAGGACAAGAGAAGCAGCCCACGCAGCAGCCCTCAACGCCCATGGCCCCTGGCCTCTACTTGCTTTTACCTTGCAGTTCCGTGTGTGATTTGTCTGGGCCTTGCAGGACACAATAAACACCCCCTCTGGCTCCCTCCACCCCATCTTTGGCTTCTGCAACTGCTCAACATCTCTGGCTCATCGCTAGCTTTTGGGTAGATTCTTTGTCTGAAGTCCTGCATTGTTGGGGCATGCAGCTGAAGGGAAGCCAGCTCCAAAACTCCTCCAAAGTTAAATATTGACCAGAACCTCTTTCAACCAGCTGTAGTTGCCCAGAGCTGCAGAGGATAAACTCCTCCCAACCGCCTGGTGCAAAGTCCCGCTCTGGGAAGAGTTTTGGCACAGGGCTTACCTCCAAAGATGTTTAAATCTGAACCCGGAATTGTCTCCAACTCCAAAAGCTCAGGGAATCTTCTTTTCTGGTGTCCGGGCGGTCTGTGGACAAATAAACAGCAGAGAGTGAACTGTCGCTCCAAAGAAAGGGAGTTGGAGGACCGGAGGACCAGAGTTGGAAATGCGGCCTGCTTGGGGCGCCAGGGTGGCCCTGGGGGTGACGCCGACACGGAGGAGTCGCCAGGGCACTCGTCCATGCGACACATTCATAGCTCGAAATGTTCCAGTCTACAAATGGCCCAAAGATGGTGATTTATTTCTGTAAAATAAATACATACTCCATCTCTGCAGCCACACTCTCCATTTTCTTTCTTTTTTTGCGGGGGGAGAGGAGGAGACAGAAAATGTACAGAGGAGGAAGATAGGAAGGTGGAAGAAGCTTTGCTGGTCCTCTGGTCCCTCTGGGAGAGCTCCTCATGCACCCCAACTTGGGGGATGTGAATGCATGCTTTATTTTCTTTTGCTAACAAAGGGAAGCCTTGTCTGGAAGCATTCAATCACAGACTCTCCAGAAACCTCACTAATAGCGTTCATTTCTGTTGGCGCGAAATCAGACCCCAGCTCAGTCTACAGACCAGAGGCAGTCTTGGGAGGTTTTGTCCTCTATTTCACATTCAAGTGCTAGATGGGCCACTTCTTTCTTTCTCGTGGGCTGACCGGACTAACCAAGTGCCCAGTCCTCATAACAAGCTAAACACTGCTGCTGGACAATATTCCAATATTAGATCAGGGAACCTGCTTCTGCCATCCCCCCCCCCTGCACAGCAGCCACAAGCCAGAACGACCCAGTAGTACTGCTTCAATCTCAGCACAGCCCTGTAAGTACTGCTTCAATCTCATCTTAACAATATTTGCAAGTCTGTTTTGCCCTGTTATCCGCAAATGGTCTTGGAGCCCTCACTGGACTTTCTGGGATGAGAGATGCTGGGGAAGGAGCAGAGAATCATCCTAACCCTGTGGACCCTGGCTGTGAGAAGTTCTCCCCTCTGCTAGGATTCCACAGGGCATTTGCTTCTACAGCAGTAACCCTGAACCCACTACCTCTTCATCCAGACCTAGGTAACCTCCCACACTCCAATCTCATCCAACTCAGTCCTCCACTGTCTGCCCTACATCCATGTTATCCTGCTGGGAGCACTGAGAGGGGCCACCACATAGCTGACAAGTCCCCTGACCTCTGGCTTTGGAGCCCACTAGCATACAGAACAAGTAGCAAAATACCTGGCAGCTGCCTTCTGCCACCACTGGACTCACAGTCTTTACCCTCAGCCCGGTGCTGGTGCTTGGGACTCAGAATCCACGTTGGGCCCGTTTCTCTTGTTCATACTCTCGTATCCTCAATGGCATAGCCCTGAGCAGGGTGGGGCTCAGGCATCCTGCACTTTGCCACTCAACTTTGCCCCAGAAAGAGATCTGCTCAGCCACCATCCACACCATGAGGTTTAGGAGCATAGCAATTATTATGGTTATTATTGTTGCTATTCCCTTATCCCCAAGTCTGATATTCATGGCTGCTATTCCCCATAAATCCTTCAGACTAATGAGTCACAGAAAGATGTTGCCTGGTTCTCTGGCTCTGCAATGGCCGCCACCGCTTCGGTGGGCTTCCTCTACGTTTTTGGCTTTTGCTTGCTCCCTCACTTGCCCGGCGCCGGTGATTTATGAACGCCGGGAAAATTGAACAAAGCCGCGCGCCTGTCCTGTGGTATCTCCGCAGCCTTCCCCAGCGTGAATCAGAACATTACCAACTGTCTGTGCATTCGTCCCACTTCATCACCAAAGCCAAGATGTGACCACAAAAACACAAGCCCGAACTCACGTTTCACCAGATGTAGCGCGCTCCCTGGACCGGCAGAGACCCTGTAGAAAAGAAAAGCCCCCCGCGACCCAGCGAGGGCCTGCCAACTCCGGTTCTCAAGCCGAAGGGCTCTTTCCTGCCTTCCTGAAAGAGTTAAAAGCTTTTGGAGATAAATTTGAGTGTGTATGTATTTAAAAATCAAATAGGAAGTTGGAGTATCACTTCTGAGAGATTCATTCCTAGTGAGACCCTGACGACTCCTATCCATTCCTGACGATCTGCATTAATTATTTAATGAGTCACATGATCTCAAAGATTACAATTTCAATATCTCCCTGGAACAAGCGCTACCTGGAACAGCTGCAACCAGGGTCCTTTTTCTGCTTTTTTGTGCCCCAGGCCTCCAGAGTGCATTCACCCTTTCCCTGATCCAGCAAGTGACCACTATCAGAGCAATGGGAGCACAGTAGAATTAGACATTCTTGGGCAGAAGCATTGTGGACAATGAGAAATCCACTGCTCTCTCAGGTGCCCTGACATCCATCACATCCTCAGCCCAGTGGTCAACCACCTGTCTGATCACCAAGAGTATGGCAGTTGGGTTATATAATCTACCACTTTAGCTTTAATGGTGCATCAAGCAAGAACCCACCCTTCTTCCAGGCTACATACACCTGTTGCCTTGCACATCAAGTGTAAGCCTAGATGGATACCTTCCATTCCAGGAAGAATAGCATTAGCAGCAGGGCAGTGGGGGGGGCACCTATGTGCTTTCCTCCATCCTCAGTGAGACCAAAGGCTCTACTCAACCTACTGACTCAATTACATGAGGAAGAAACATCAGGAGGGGGGGGGGAATTATTCAGCTGCCTCAGTTTCCTAATTTGTGTAAATTGAGAAGATTGGAATCTCTTTCAGCTCCAAATATCAATTCTAGAGAAAAGGAGGCTAAAGTGGAAAGGGGGTTCTCCATGAGTTTGGGGCTTTTAGAAGAAAGATACCAGAGTTCCAGGCCAGAAGCTGCAGACTAGGTTTCATGACAGCCCAACTACCTCCCTGATATTATCAAGGAGACAAAACACACATCTCCTCCTTCTGTTGTTTCCAGCCCATACTCTCTGAGGTGCATAGCAATTTTTCTTGGACCAGTGTGTAATATAGAGAAGGAGTGCCAGGAGCAGCAGTTAGGAAAGGTGAACCTATGTTCTTCAGGACAGGACTGTGCCCAGGATTGTAGAATCCAAGGATGCACCAAGGGTGGCCTGTTGTCCACACAGAACCCACTCATTTGGATGGGGTGCCTCAGATTTCTGCTATATTTGTTCTTTGGGATTTTTCTTTCTTTCTATTCTAAAGAGTCATTGATCTATTTCTATGTTGGGACTGCTAGAAAGTAGGCAGCAGTGACAAGAGCAACAGATTTGGGAGCTCAGGGGAACAGGTGGATCTGGGAGAGACAGTGATACCCAACCCCTGGGGAGAAGGGTGAGAAATTGGGGGTGGGTGGGAAGGGGCACCCTGGGACAGCTGGATATAAAGACAGAGTCACTGCGGTAGGCCCATCCCCATATATCTAGGTAATCTTCCCATGAGCTCCATCCTGGGTATTAAGTACTCTGCTATGCCTGTCACAGTTGAATTCCTGCTGTAATAAAACACCGGGTATATCGTAGATTTCAGCAAAACCAGGGAAGAAAGCCTGCAAAGTGCCATTTTTCTTCAAGGGGGAGAGTGTTAAGTACTTAATTCAAACTGTGACCATTAAAGTGTCTCCTATCCTATTTAGGTTGATTTCAGATGTTGACAAAACTTTTATCTCCAAAGTCATGCACAACTTGGCTCTGTGACTAAAGCAGATGAGTGTGTATTGAAGGGAGAGAGCGAGGAAAAAGCAGGGAACAGGAGAGCATGTGTAAGGGTCATTTTGTTGGGAGAATTATAGAGCCTACACAAAATACTGTCTTTAAAGGTCAAGGGTTTGAGGTGCTAGCAGGGTCTGCCTTTAAAAAAAGACAATTAATGAGATAGAAAATTTGTCCTCTCGGTGAACTCTTATGGTTGCCCTAGCAAAGGGCAGACAATGCAGGATTTTGAGGTGCAAAGTGAGATTTTTCTAAGCTGTTATAGCAAGTTCCTTTTAAGGTCAAATCTGAAGCAGACAAAACAGTGCACAGAAATGACATAATTATTTGGATCACTTTTGATAATTCTGGTTTTGTAAAACTCACCAGTACCTTAATAATCAATACATTTTTAGACGAAAGTGCCATTTTGTCCTGGAATATCAAAAAAAATTACCTCAATCTTCTCTCTTCCTATTCTGGCTATTCAGGCAAATCAAAAAAAGACACCCAGTTTACCTCTATACCACTGCTTCCAGCATGAAGCTAAAATTCCCACATCCTTCCTTACCCATAAAGGAGAAATATAATAATTTACCTTAAATGATGATAATCTGCCATTTGAGGTTTTGCAGCTTGACACTCAATTTCCACCAAGAGTCTAGGCTTTTTTGTTTTGTTTTATTTTTTGAGCAGACAGCCAAGATGCTGTGTCTTTGCCTGAGACCACATTATTTGCAAGCAGATCCCTCTCTCCTCCACAGACTTTTCCCAGAGAATGCCTTTCAGAATTGCTGTTGAATTACAAAGAAGTATTTATTGTATGAGGTGATTAATGATTCCTGGGAAAATTGCTATTTTCAGCGTGATTTAATTTCGTTTTACAAGTGCGTGTAGTTAGTTGGGGGAGCGTTAATAAGTTTCAGCAGCAGTTGCATTGCTTCCAGAAAAGCCTGGCACCCATTCACACCTTCTGAAATGCACTTTATACCAGCATTTCCCTGACATGGTGTGTGTATATTTGTTTGCCTCTGAATTTTCTTGACCCCTCAGAGACTGGTACTCAACACTTCTCTCTCAAATCTGGTTTGTTTGTAGGTTAAGAACTGATCACCCCTGCTCATATCATATACAGGACAGCAGAGGTGAAAGGGTTACCAGCGCCAATACTGACTGTTTCACCGCTGTTGGAAAACTGACTTTAAAAAGTTTTAGACTGGAGAGGTGGCTCAGTGGTAGAGCTCTTGCCTGACATGCACCCGGACCTGGATTCAAACCCCAGCATCACATGCACAGCTAAGTGTTGGAAAAACAAAAACCAGATGAAAAAATAAAATTGATTCCCTCTTTTAAAAAAAAGAAGCCTCAGATATTGCAGAAGTAGGTGAACATTCCCTCCTGTTAATATAACTTCATGATCTAAAAACTGCACTTTTTCAAGGCCAGATGACAGTTCTAGTATTCTGGGGCTATGCATCATCATCATTTCATATCTTGTTTCAGGGTACTCCCTGCCTTGAGTGCCAAGTATACAAATAGTAGAGTTATGAAGATTGAGAAGTGAGTTTTAATTTTCAACTGTTTGGATCTAAATCTTAGGGACTGAAGAGAAATATCCCAAAGCATTTGAGGAAAGTGACCCTAGTTTCAGAGTTTGGCTTTCTTCCAGCAGTGAACTCTTCTAGGTCTACTTTGCTTGGGGTGCATTTTTGGGTATCATTATGCTTATTTCCTCAGAAGATACTTTGGAGGGTGTCCTGGGGAAATTCACTTTACTTTGAAAGTTCTTCTTTCATTAAAGAGAAATAAACAAGTGAACAAAAATACTCAAGCTGTACTTAGTGATGAGGATCTTACAGCAAGCCAAGAAACGAAAAGCAATCTCAACACTTTGCACAAACTATTTTTTTTTATCTCCAGGGAAACAGGCAGATTAAACAAGAAGGTGCAACAAATACCAAAGGGACCACTTCTTTCCAAGTGTGCTCAGAGTTCAGTGTGTAGAACAGCTGCAGAAACTCCTGGGCCCCCACTGCACTGCATGGTTTCACCTTTCATTGCAGGGAAGGACACATTTCTATGCCTTACAGAGACTTGAAGCCTGAAATCCTGGCCAAGTTTGGGAAGAAGAGGAGCCCTCTCAGAGCTCAAGAGTCTTCCTGCTCTTTGGAACATTTCCACAGCGGGTCAAGCCTGACAAAAGTTCAGCTCAAGTTGAACACACACAAATTATGTGAGCAGTCACAATCCACGTTACACAGTTCAAGCCATCTACAAGGTTTTTACATGCAAGGTCAAGCACTTCAATCCAGAGGATTTTTATTTTTTAATGAAAAGCTTAGTAAACACACATATCTGTCACTTAGATTTGTAATGTTTTTTAAAATGAAGTTTATTCTTAGCACATGGCTTTTTATACAGCCATATCACAATTTGTACAGTTGCACATGGATCTAAATGCATTCCCCTCTCCCTGGAGATTGTGCCCTAGAATAAGACAACAATATTTCTTTAACAATATCTTAAATAAACGTAAGGAAGGGAAACTAACAGTCACACATACCATCAAGGTCTACACATTTGAGAATTAAATAATCTTGTGAGGTCCACAATGTCCACTTATTTCTTCAGTTCAGTACAAGCTTGTATGAGCTGCCCTAATGGAGGAGGGAAAGGTGAGCAGGGTGGGAAAGGTCTGTCTTCTTCTTGCAACAAATATACAAATACATGTCCCCGGTCGGTATGCTATGTCCAGCTGACCTTAGACATCTCAAATATATATGATTCCAAGTAGTCCTTCACAGGTATACAAACCTGGCAGCCTTGTTCAGGCCAGCAGGTTGTTCCACCAAACAGCAACCTGGACAATTGTTTTCTTTTGGGCTGCTATCAGCCCACACTCTTAGTGGGAATAATGTCTTCTTTTTTGATTATCTTTTTTCACCAAGTTGGGTTTTGTTTTGGTGTCTGTTATGGTCCAGAAAGGGAGACAGGGATGGATAAGTGGGCAGAAGAGAGGAGAAAACAGGTAAGGGACAGAAACTGATCTAGGTCTCTAGAAAATTATATGGAGGAGGGAATGGGTGTGGAGGCACCAGGAAGGGAGTGGGGATGAGGGTGTGGGCTCTGAGTTTGTGTTTTTCCTGGCGGGCCGGCAGAGGCTGAGGCTGGGTTGGAGGTTCGCATCTTGGTGTTGGGCAGTTTGTGATCTTTCTTCCACTTCATTCTCCGGTTCTGAAACCAAATCTTGACCTGGCGCTCGGACAAGCAGAGCGTGTGGGCGATCTCAATGCGGCGGCGCCGGGTCAGGTAGCGGTTAAAATGGAACTCCTTCTCCAACTCCAAGACCTGCTGCCGAGTATAGGCGGTTCGAGAGCGCTTGGGCTCCCCTCCATTATAATTGGGGTTGACTGAACGCCCAGCACCCCGAAGGAGAAGGCCAAGGAGGAGGGAGTGGAAGAGCGGGAAAGGAGGAGGAGGAGAGAAGACAGGGTGGGGAAGAGCAATTGGACATCATCATTATATAATAACCTGACATCAAGTTCACGCAAGATACATAAAACAGCAAAGAAAATGTTTCACAGGCTATTGACAACGGGAAACACCCGAGAGCCATAAAGAATGGTGCTGGGCATTGGGGCTGAAGAAAAGCTTCAAAGACACATGGCCCGAAGCCTCTGCCAGGGCAATTAAATTTATGGGGGCTATAATTACTGCCCTAACAGTTTGGCGTCTCGTAAATCTCCCGATAAAGGGACCCTGGGTACAAAAGGGTTCTCACGTTGGGATCAGGCTGCAGGCTGGAGCACACACACCCACAACCTCCAGCAGCCGGGCCAGATGGGGGCTCCCCTCCTGAGGCCCCCTTCCCTGGGGCCTCTCCCTCCTGACCCCCGCCCCGATCCTCCAACCCGGGCCTGTCCCCAGCCAACCCTTCCACCCCTCCCCAGCGGCGCCACATACCGGCGCTGACATGGATCTTCTTCATCCAGGGGTACACCACGGGCTCCTTGCCCTTCAGGCCCGGAGGGCTCTTATCTGCCAAGAGCAGCGGGCACGCGGGGGCGCTGCCCCCTGTTGGGACGCCCGGAGTGGCGGGGGCTGCCTCGCAGCGCCGCGGGGGCACAGGAGGCGCAGCTCGGTGTTGCGGGGGAGGCGGCGGTGGTGGCTGCCGCCCAGGTTGCAAGACTTGGTTTGCATGCAGGCCATGCGTCGGGCCCTTGGCGTGCACCGGGGGCTGCTCTGGCTGTGGTGGCCGCCCCGGGCTGGCGCCGCCGCGGTAGCCATAGGGGTAGGCGGCGTCCGCCGCACCATGCGCCGGGTAGAGTGCGGCGGAGGGGTAGGCGGGCTCGCGGGAGGCCCGCGGCGCGTAGTAAGAGGCAGGGGGTTCGCGGCTGCCGCCCGCGTGAGGGAGCTGGGGCTGCTGCGGCGGCAGGTGCTGAGTCGTGGGCGCCGGGGGCTGCTGGTAGCCGGGGCCCCCGCCCGGGCCGCCGTCTCCGCCGCCCGGGCCGCTGTGCTGCGCGTACTCCTCGAAGGGAGGGAACTTGGGCTCGATGTAGTTGGAGTTTATCAAAAACGAGCTCATGGTCATTAATTTGTGAAGTGCAAAAATACTAATTTTTCTCGCGTTGTCGTTTTTCTGGGCTCGCCGAGGCCCCTCCCCCTCTTCCCTCGCTTCCCATCCCCCTTTCCCCTGCGCCCTTCCCCCTCCCCCCGCTGTCAAGTGCCCACCCCACCCCCTCCCGCCGACGCCACTACCAAAGTTCGCGCCGCTCCTCCCTCCCCCTCCCCGCGCGCGCGCGTTGCGCCTCGGCCCCGCGCGCGCTCCGCCCCGCGCCCCACGTGCAACGACCCCACCAATGGGCACGCCGCGCGCGCGGACCCGGATCAGGAAACGCGCGGGTGGGTGATGGATGCCGCTGTCTGGTCCGGGGAGGGGGAGTGAGCAGAGGCTTCAGTCTATCAGCTCCCCCCCCCAAATTTGGATTACCGCCGGGAATAGGGAATAGGGGTCCAGGCCGGCGGTAGCGCCTCTGGGCCCTGCGCGTGACCTACTTCTAGCCTAGGCCCCAGGGCAGCCGAGTGGCGGTGGCTCAGCGCTGACCTCCAGCCCAGTCTGGCCCCGCACCCTGCAGGGTTCGAGGCCGCTGGGGGAGAGAAAAGGCGTCCACACCAAACCATCCTGGTTTTAATCCTGACACTGGAATGAAATTAAGGCGGCCGACATTCAAATTTTCCCACCTGCATATTCCCTTCCTACACCCTGCTCACTCATCGCTGGTCTGGCTTCTCAAAGAAACCAGCTTTGAGAAGCCTAGCAGGAGCTGCAAAGGGTGGGAGGGTGGGTAACTGAGAGAAATCTACCGATGAGGTTCGAAGCAGTTGCAGTGTAATTAGACAGACGTTTCTTATTTTTTCCTTTTGTAGTCAATCTGTTTTGTTTTTACCTTAACCACTAGAACCTTCCTAGTAGCATCTAATTTGATGGAGACGTCGACATAAGAACTAAATATGCCTGCCTTTACTCGGTGCGATTATGAGACAGGCGGTGGCCCCAAAATAGATAGAAGCGGTTCCTTCACAAAACAGCTTTGAAACAAGTAACTTTCTATTTCAGAACAATCCCCAAACAAAAGCAAGCTACAGATGGCATAAGACCTTTGGGGGGGGTCTGATCACCTAGGGGTCTTTTCCAGTTAAGAATGTTGTTTTCTGTTTTGGATGCAGCCTTTTCAGGCTGTAGCTGAGGCTAGAGTTACATTTACAGAACTATAATTTCTGAATTGCTGAAAATTAGCATGTTAACGATATCAGTAGCTCCGGAAAGGAGGGAAAGGGACTGTTGCCTGCCATTTGGTAATTGAAATTTGATAGGTAAACTAGATATGTCATTATTAACAAATAAATTACTTATTAATTCCACCTAATGTTGTTCTTTGAAGTAAATACTGATACTGTGTATTTTCCTTTTGTGAGTACCAGATACACCTAGATCCTCTACTTTTCAGTCTAGATTAAAGCAGTGCAAACTATCGTAGTCATCATTCTAAAAATAACTTTCATATTGGCAGGCAAAGCAAGGATATTGCAGCTGGTGCACCTTAGTTGATTTTTCAAAGAGCAGTATAAACAGCCTTCTCACAACTGAGTCTGGAACTCAGACAAGGAAAGTTATAGCTTAAGCCTGGAGACACTTCAAAAAGAATGCCAATTCTATCTTCATTTATATTGGTTACTCATATGAGTTACTAAATGCTGGAATACATCCATTTGATGGATAGTCATTTAATGCTTAGCCACATAAAGCCTATTATATGGGACTAATCTTTAAACTAATTTAGGAAAAGAGGTTAAAAAGGATCATATTAGCTTTCTAACTGGAATCGTCCTGAAGTGGTACAAAGAGGCTTTCCACATTGGGTGTATGTGTGTGTAAAGAGTCCTGTCTATTGATGTGAGGCGTCCTGACTTTTTAAAAATGAAATCTGAGCCACATACAAAAATCAACGTTGATTATAATCTTTAGAAGTCCTCTCTAGACTTGGTGTAGGGACAAATCTAGGCTGTGGTATAGCTGCCTAAACTAGCATCTCTCCCCAGCAAGAAAAAAACAATAGACACATAGATTATATTCTGTAATATAAACACTATGTGCATAGATAGTATATATTACAAATCTGGGCTCTTTGAGCTTCAGGAAGAGAAAAAGCATGGCAAGGAGATCTTGCTCTCAAGTCATCAACCTTGAGTACTATGGTCTTACTATGTCTGTTTAATATTATTTATGGACACTAAAACACAAAATTCATGTTGTTTAGCCTCAGAATCTTCTACAAAATTTCTATTTTTAAGTATTAAGGAGACATGGGCAATGTTTAATTATGAATAAGCTAAAGGAGCTAACTGTGCCTGTTTCACACGGTTCTATTACTTTAGGAAGATGGGCTTACACAGAATCCCCCAAGGCCTGTAACTTGTCTTTGCGGTTCGTATCATAAACACAAACGGAGCCAGGACCACCAAGTGTTATCTCACACACCGACATTTTGACATTTTACTGCAAGATTTATGACTGTAATAAACAACCCCAGTACCTTTTCTGAACCTTCCGCAATTGCAGTCTCTCTTTGCAAATCATAGCGTAATTCCATTGAGTCAAATAATCTTTTTAGAAAATATTTTTAAAAACGCCTCTTGCCTTTACATAAGATCCAAGACAGCAAAGGAAAGCTAGGAAGATACTAACTAAAAAATAAATGAATAAAAATTGAAGTTTACCAGCAACATCTTGCCTGAGAAAAGATGGGATGCCCTGAAATCCAGCAGAGAAGGAGCATACTAATCTTCACACACCAACTGGCTCCAGTCCCAAGCCTGGTGAAAGCGTTATCCTTTCCTTGGGAAACTGGTAAGCACATTTGCTCATTTCCACGTGCAGGGATAACATATATTCCCAACAAAAGCTTTCTTAAAATCCCATTAAGTAAAATAACTTTTCATCATGTCCTCACATCCCAAACGGAGGAGAGTGAAGAGAGTTCCAAGGGAAAGGGAGGGCAAGAGGGAGGCAGTATTTGCAGCTTGGTTTGAATCTGATTTGAATCATTTTGAATATGTTTGGAACAGCCTTCCCTCTTGAATGCAACCCTGTCCCAAGTTTCAAAGTGACCGAACAGTGACACCGTGTGCATTTTGTTTCTTATTAATCTTACACATTGACAGTCTTTGTTAAATCACAAGGCGCGCCCTTCACCAGCCGACATTTTCATATTTGTTAGACGCGCTGACCTGAAGTTCACCTCGGCCTTGGACTTTGCGCTTCTAAAAGGTCTATACAGTGTCTTTTAGAGAGCAGGGTGCTTTGCCCAGGTCACTCCTTCTCAGGAAAAACCAAGGGAAAAAAGCATAGGAAATGTAAACGTTATGGAATGTATTGACTGTATTTGTCCTTTGTTCTTTAAAGGGAGAATCCCCCAGACTGTTTTGTATCTGAAGCGCGTCTTTAGAGCAAACTGGGAAATGGTGGAATTTCAAAATGCCTGATGGTGGCATTTGAGGGCTTCCCCTCACCTACCCTGAGGCATATATGATTGGAAAGAAACAACACTTACCAGCTGTTTGACCAATTAATTGTTTGGGGGTAATTTCTTTGTAGAAGTTTAAAATAATGAACATAATCTAGGAATAACGACTGAAATTCATATTAAGTTTATACATGAATTTTAACCAGAATTGTATGAGAGGCCTAAAGATCAAAAATCCTCTGAATAAATTGGTAAGTACTCTGGAAGCAGTAACTTCTGCAAGTGCCTTTTTCTTTCACTTTAAGGACTAGTTGGGAGGTATCTATGGGTATTAAAGCTAAAATGTTTCTAAGGTATGCCACTTGATTTTAACCAGAAACATAATGGAAAGGTTCTCTCCAAGAGACACAGAATTGTCTCAGTCAGAGGGGTTTCCATTTTCTTCATTTCACTAGCACAGATGTGGTAAGTGTGCACTGCTGTAACAGCAATCACACAGTTGTTTCCTTTCTTCTATTTCATCTGGCAAAACCCCATTTGGCTCCAAGCTCTTGGCCAGAGTAAAAACTTTACACATTGCACAGTAGAATCACCCTGATTACTTCCATGAAGGCAGTGTTTGGGAAATATTTACTTTACTACTGAGCATACCTGGCACGGTTAAATCCAATCAACCTGAATATATTGAGATGATATCAAATATCCCTGCAAGAGTCTACATTCTGGGTAGTTGGATTATCTCCAAATTTAAGAAGAAAAACCTAGAAAAATATTTTGTCTATCTCTTCTGCTTTCCTACATTGATCACTTGAAGGTCAATAGATAGAAAAGGGAAATGTGTCCCCCAGGAAACAGATTCTAACAGCATCAACATGTAAAGCCTACCTAGATGCATGAAAAAGAAAATATTGTTTAGTTCTTCAGTTGCAACACATAGGAGTTATGGTTCCAGTCTGCCTCCTTAGTACACTATTCCCTTTCTTTTCTACTCTCTCAACCTTCCTGCTTAGCTTGTCTTTCCCTCTGCTTAGCTTCCCCCTCCCCCCACTGCCCATTCCACATGTAATTTTTAAAAAGTATATTCTGGAGAACAGAAGTCTGTCATGGTGGTCTTATGTGGTGGCCTGGCATTTGTGGATTCCACCTTCCTACATTCTCTAGTTATTTACTTGTATTGTAGTATTAGTCCTACATTCAGTTGTGGTTTAATAATAAATATAACAAAAACATTTCCAATAACATGAATGTTTTTTTCCTGGTGGTGGTGGTAAGAATCCTATCTCTTTCAAAAGGGTCTCCACTTAGTTCCCTCCTCTCCCCAGCTCTTAAAACCCTTTGCATTCAGTGGTTGTAGTTTCATTTCAGAAAAGTTTTTTCTATATACATTTTACACGAGGTGCCTGTGTTTGCCCTTGTTCTCCACACACTTTAGGGGTCATTAGATGTACTTAAAACAAAAAACAAAAACCTAGCCAATCACTTTTTTTTTCTTCTTCAAATAAAGGAGGTTTCCCGTACTGTTCTCTTGCCTTTACTGGTATTATGGAACATTTGAAAGTTGCTACATTATTTCTTTAAGGTCCACCGATGAGTTTTTGAATGTTTTTTCTTTGTGACAAACCTCCATACCACTCCTGCTCTCCAACATCTAAGGTGTTGGTGTTTCAGTAATCTATGCCTATTTACCTGCTGCTGTTCCCTCAGAATGGAAGCAATAATTCAATATGAAATACAGCATGTATTACTCTTGAAAAGAGGAATTTTCTATCCTTTCCTCTGTAATTGAGGTCATTCAACCACTAGGGTTCACCTGGAGTCCATACTGTGATACACGCGTCACTCCAAGCCATTTTATCTTTTGTGCTGATAGTCAAGATCTCAGCTCTAACATTGACATCAAACTCTGTCTGGGCAGATGACTAAGAGTGCTACACAATGTAAACTTTTGACCCTCAACTTTTTGACCCGCAGTTGTAGCAAACTAACCACAAAGATACACAAAGCTGAGCTGCTTCTTTCATGGGACCCCCTCACCACCAACAACTGAGGATCTCAGGATGCCCTGCTTCTGCTACTGCCTTTTGGAACTGGAGGGTGAAATAGATATTTTTGTGTGTTTGTGACTGTATTTCCTGTCAAAACAGCCTGCTACTTCTTTTCGTCAGCACTTACAGCGGAACTAGATTAATTTGAAATCACTCATGATTTCACCAACAAGGAAAATTTGGGGTAGAACAGGAGAATCTTGCAAAAAGTGAAAGAGAAGAGAAGATGGGGGAAGGCAAGCAATGGGAGATTGAGACCTTTTTTCTGTATTTAAAAATAAAGATGCAGCCCTAATTGTTGAGAGAGCTGGCCCAGGCGGGCAAGTTGACTGTGAACTTGTACTAAAGCGTGCTCTGCTGGCGATTCCTAGGGTGTGCAGATTTATCTTCTCTGCATTTACTTAACCCGGCAGTGAACTGCGCGGGCGTCATTTGTTAGGTGATGACAGACTTTACCTCCAGCAAGGGCTGCTTCACAAAATTGCAATAATTACCTAATAACCTTCATAACAAATATTATTATTAAGAAGACCCATTTGTGGGGAAAGGATCTGGTGGGAGAAAGATAATTTTTTTGTGTGTGAAAAACACCAAACAAAACTAACCTGGACTGATCATCTAGTTCTGGGATTTAGAATGGCTAGAACTATGACTCCCTCCTCTGTGTGGGTGGGAGCCTAGGCTGACCCCCTCAGCCCCTGTCTGGGAGCCCCATTAATAGTTTTGTCATTGACTAGAAGGAAATTCTCCCTTAGAAGCCAAAGGGATGGAACCCATAATGCTCTATCCTCTCCATGGTGGGCACGCCATGGACAGACCCTCAGCCAAGGCAGGGAGACAGTAAGGGCATCTTTCAGGCTAAAAGGATTGTTTTCCTCTTATCAGTCCATCTCTTAGGATGTGGTTATTTGGATATAATGCTCTCTGAATCTCAACAAATGAACATGACTATTTCTGGTAGAAAATTCTGTCTTGCTTTCTTCGCAGAGCCGCCAGCAATAAAGCAGGGGGAAACACAGGAGGAAAAAGGAATCTTGGCATAATGTTGTGAAATTAGACCATGGAAACCCTAACAAACCCTTAAGTAAGTGTGAGCAGAAGCTTCCCATTATATTTATAGGTCAGGAAATATTGTCTCTTATTTTTGTGGAAACAAATGAGCCCCTGCACATTCCCACTGCCTTCTCCTTTTACAAGATGAGAAGGAGCATAGACACATAGTTCTGCTACGGGCTGAGGCTGGATGTCTTCATAAAGCCTTCAATGGCAAAGATTTTTTTTCCTAATAAGTTCCTCTGCAAAAACAACCCCAAAGAATGCACAAACCAAACAACTTATCCATAAAATGAGCAGAAAACCATCCCTCCTCTCTAGTATGGTTCCTATGAAAATAGGAAGAAAGAAAAACATCCCTCCAATAACACTTGGACATAGGTTTGACTGGACGTTTTATTTCTTAAAAGCCATTTAGCTCCATGTGGGCTGACCTATTCTCTTAAATTCGAAGTTTTGAGAAGATTAAAATAGACAGAAATAGGCAAGCTGACAATATTGATAGCTTGTATTTTTTTTAATTCGCCAGAAAGATTCTCTGTGTTGTATGGTACTGGATATGACTCCAACAGCCCTTCTGCCCCATCCTCTCATCCCAAGGTGAGGTGTGGCCACCAAGGTGGGATGGACTTTCTTTAGCCAAAGCCCTCAGGTGAACCTTCAGCATCCTTATGACTCTTCTTTTCTCTAATTTCAGTCACCAATATACCACTCAAGCAAAATCACCAAATGAGTAACCAAAACAGAACCATAACCCAATATTTTGCCAATAAAGAACCACAAACTCGGAGCAACAAAACAAAGAATTCTCAGATCTATGTACAATTTTTACTCTGTTTCCCATGAAGATGTGGAAACATTTCCCTGAGTCCTGAAATACCAATACTCACTTCAATGCATTACACAAAATGAATTCAGGAATTCTTCATCTTGCCACTAATCACGAAAAGTAGTACTTAGGTAGGAGAGCTCTGATTTCCAAAAACAAAACAAAACAAACTTCCAAGCTTTTGCGTTTTGGATCTCTAATGTTAGGGACATCTGTTGGACTTTCTTTCAATATAGGTGAACTATGTGCAATAAAGCTTATCAAAATTCCAAATCTATGTTTAATTTTTTTCTCTTTAAGCACTTAGTAAATATCTTTACCAACTAGCACTTGAAGAAAACTGCTCAGCAATTAAGAGGAAAGAAGATTTTTTTTTTCATTTCTCAATGCAGTTAGAGAATTTGACTTAACTCCTTAGTAACGGGGGAAATTTTCTAGGTCCCTTGTGGGTACCCACCCAGAAAAAGACACCAGGACACTCCACTATGTCCCCAGTCGCTTGGCTTGGTTTGCCATTGAAGAATGTGGGGGGCTGGGGCCAAGATGGAATTGTACCCAGGAAAAATTTATTTCACCTTACTTCACCCATTGGTGCAATTTTGGAGACTGTTTTGGAAATCTCAGATTATGTAAATTTCCTGGGATCAAACAGAAAGAGCAACTAACAAAAGAGAGGCGGAAATCTCCTACTGACAAACTACCAATTTCTTCCCTAAACTACCCTTTATGATGTGTCAGGAAAAACAACCTAATGGCGCTAGGGACTTTTAAGTTGGGCATTGAAGACACCTCGATTTCCCCCCAAACTTTAGGGCACAGTTTAGAAAAGAGAATTTGTCTGTATGCTGAGGGGGAGTAAATTCCTCTAATCTTTAGTTTTATCTAGCGGGACTCCTAATTTTCCTTTTGAGGCTCCTGTGCATGGATGTTTTAATTCTACATCTCCATCAAAGAAGGAGAGGAAAAGGAAAGAAGAGAGAGAAGGGCAAGGCGGAAGAAAAGAAAGCGTTTTTTAACCTCTTTCAATTAGCCTGGGGATTCAAAGACTAAAGTTAAATCCGGCCATAAAGTTTATTGCTTCAGACTAACAGGCGGGTGAGAACAGTCCCAGTGAAATAAAAAAAGAACGTGCAGGCAAACAAGGTTCAGGGCCTGGTTTGGGGGGCGGGGGAGGGGGTGCTGAGTTGTCCCCCAGGTGGGGACCCGTGGTCCCCAGCGTCCAGTGGGCCTTAGCAGCCTGGGCTCGGCCTCACAACCCAGGGGCCCAGCCTGGAGGTGCAGCCCGCGCCTCGCGGGCCTTAGACACCCTCCTGCTCTCGCGCGCCAGCCTGAAACCCGGCCCCGAAGGCCGCCGCCACAATTCAGTCCTGCCAAAAGACCCTGGCCCGCGAAGACATATTGCCACAGCCCCGTAAGGAATCCCGCCAGAGTCCGCCTCGGCCCTGCCGGGGCCTTTCTTTCAAACTCAGGAGCTCAGCGCAGCCCTTGGCGCCCGAGGCCGGCGCCCCACTGTCTCCCAGCCCCCACCCCAGGGCTCCGCGACCCCCAAAGAGCCGGGCCCGGGCCAGGCACCGAGTAGGGAGGCAGGCCTGCCAAGACTCCACACGCAGGCCTATTCTCACACAAAAATCATCTTTTTGCACGCCGGCGGGAGCAGCGGAAGTCATTAACATCCGCGGTTGTGCAGCAATTAAAGTTAGGCCTGGGGATGCGGCCCGGCCACAGGCGCTCTTCACTGTGCTGCCTCCGCAAAGCTGGCTTCTGGCGCTGCCAGTCTGAGCAGAGGAAAACTTTGCTCTCCCTTCTTGAATTCAGAGACAGTCTTAGAGTTGTGGAAGGAGAGGGCTGGC
Source organism: Aplodontia rufa (assembly GCA_004027875.1). Lineage (NCBI taxonomy): Eukaryota > Metazoa > Chordata > Mammalia > Rodentia > Aplodontiidae > Aplodontia > Aplodontia rufa. Next base: position 56,081 of record PVKS010001057.1, read on the forward strand.
GGGGGGGGGGGGGGGGGGGGGGGGGGGGAGTTTGCAGAGTACAAATAAACTTGAAAGCGCTCAGGAAGCGAGCTCACCTTACCTTAACTCGGAGGGAGCCATTTTTCAGAGTTTTGAGAAGTTGTGGTTTGGACACTTCTGGACCTAAAATTGACAATTTGAATGACCAGGCGGCACACGTAGCCTGCAAAAGAGTCAAATGGAGTCCAGCGTCAGTGAGATTATATGTTATGTGGTATATAATGTTGGATGTCAACTCCCCAAAACCATAAAACTTACTTTAATGGCCCCACGTGACGTTTTATAGCCAGTGAGCCGATCTGTCTGTGCTATGGATGATTTTACGATCTAATTCATAGACAAAACCCTATTCATTTGGCACCCAAATGTCATATAGCCGGAACTGGGGCTTATAAAGTTTACTGTTTTATAACTTTTAAAAGGAAAGACGGCATCAGTGTAAGCAGTCGGTAAATGTGCAAATCTCTAGTTGGGCTTTAGCCGCTCTGAGGAGTTTCCCAATCAAGCTAGGATGGGGTAAGTACTTTCCATTTGTAGCAAATTAATTGTAGCAAAAGAAGCCAACTGGGTTCAGGGTGAGGTGTGGGGAAGGGGTGCTCGGATGGGTTAGGGGCAGAGGGTTTGGGGTCCATATCCTGGCACAACAGTCTCTTCTGCAAATGGAGGCCTAGGACAGCCTTAGGAAAGAGGCAGGATCTATGTGGGGCCCAAGGGCAGCTAACAAAGCCCTTGGATTTTTCTCCTTCTTTCTCTCTCTTCTTTTTGTACCCACCAAGTTAACTTGGTTTCCTCAGACATGGGCATGGTGGACTTTGGAACAGCCTATACAGCTTTTTCCACCTTCTTCCCTAACTTTCTGATGGGTCAGAGTTAGGGAGGTTGCTGGTCAGGATGCTGGTCTGAGGCCTCCTTGCACAGACAGGCTGCTCAGGTGGACTCAGGCTCACCAGCTTCCAGAACTGGACAGACAGAAAAGCAGAAAGAGCCGGTTCACTATTTGGCACAAACCAGACCAAGAGAACTTACAATAGAAAGTTTATTTTTTGTTTCCAGTCAGTATTTTTTCCTTAAAAACAAATACCCCCCCAAAAAAATAGCTGATCACAGTTTGCTTAAACAGCCAGACTTGGACAATATTTGTAACTTTGTTCACAAAAACATACATCACTGAAGCTGCGCTTATAAGAGCCACTTCCAGAGTTCGTGCAAAGGGTCCTACAAAGGCACGCAGGGACACACCGCTTGGAGTCACAGTTTTCGTCACAGAGTCACTAGTCACTACACGTCGAACAAGTTAAGTTGTGTCTCATCAAGTCACCTCTACAACAGCATTAATTACACAAGGAATATAGGTAGTTTGAATAAAAATATTTTTAACAGCTTGGAGCTATTGAGACAGGAACACTTCCACGCACATGCACAGTTAAACAACTTGAGTGCAACACACAACATTGGCACTAAACGAGGTCGAAGGGGAACGAAGGGGGACTTTTTTGTGTTTTTTTTTTTTTTTGCTTTTCTTTTTTGTTATAGTTACTTCAAGTAACACAGCTTGCTTCATATAAATAAGTTAAAACATCTATTTTTTTCTTTCAAGACAAAGCCATTCAGGACAAAGAGATGAACAGAAAGCAGATCTACTTATACAGGCGCTATAATGGCAATAAACAGGCTCATGATTAAAAGATGAATTAGGGCAACGAGAACAGGGCTTCTTCACAGAAGGAACACAAGGGAGTTTCAGAAAGTCACCTTAGTACTGACACTATGCGGGATCCGCTAACACTGCTCAGTACTTTAAATGCTCAAATACTCAGGGGCGGAAGGCCCCTCCAGCTGCGGCCATGCTCATGCTTTTCAGCTTATTATCTTTTTTCCACTTCATTCTCCGGTTTTGGAACCAGATTTTAATTTGTCTCTCGGAGAGGCAAAGAGCATGTGCTATTTCAATCCTTCTTCGGCGGGTCAGGTAGCGGTTGAAGTGGAATTCCTTCTCCAGCTCCAGGGTCTGGTAGCGGGTGTAGGCCGTCCGGGCTCTTTTGCCTTCTGGGCCGCCTATGTTGTCTGCAACAGAAAAGTCAGCGGTTTAGCCACCAACTCCTCAGTCCTTGAGTTCCAAAGTTCACCAGTTTGACAAGCCAGGGTCCTGAGCAAGGAACCGGGGCAAAAGACTCAACAAGTCCTCCCTCCCTGCCTGCCCACCCCACCCCTCCCGAATTTCCTTCCCTCTTCCTTTCTAGAGAGAAAACAATACGATTTGAACTCTGGGAACAATCGGCCCATCATAGGCTGGAACCGTGTCCCAGACGTCCGCCTGGCTTTCTCTTGCCCCTCTTCTGCCTTGGACACTTAGGGGGCACAGTCCTTATAGGCTGCCCACCGATCAAAAACCAACCAAAGTACGGCCCTTTTCAGAGTGCCTAAGAGGCCTCCAGGTCACCCTCCCTTAAAGTTCCAGTCCCCAAAGCCGCCTCCTGTTCCATTCTGTATGTTTGGGGCGCCTGCTTTCTTTTTCTTCCTTTCCTTCTCTTCTTTCTGCCCCCAAACTTCAGAATCCCGCTGGCCCTCGCCTTGATTATCCCTCCAATCCCCTTTTGGGGGGTTCTAATTAGTAACGATGTTTCCCCAGCCTTGTCCTCCTCATAAATTATCCCCCCTGACAAGCTGGATTCGCGGCTCCTACTGCCATCCTCTACCTCTCTGCTCCCTGCTCGGCGTGCCAGACCCGGGAGTGCGTTCCGAGACGCTGGGGTTTGAGATGATTTTTCCCCTCTTTCTCCCACTTTCATAGTCTAAACTTGCCTGGCCACCAGCTTATTCTCCCACTATTTGTGACCACAGGGTGCTTCAGAAAAGAGAAGGAGGAAGGAGGAAAGCAAGGAAGAATGGCAGGGAGAGGCTCCGCAAGGCTAGGAAAGGCAAGACTAGGAAAGAAACCCAGAGAGAGGGCGGCAAAGGACAGAAGGGAACCCAGAGCCGCGCCCCCGCGGACGCGTGGATTTAGTAAAAGACTGGCTTTACCATGACTTATGTGCAGCTTGCGCATCCAGGGGTAGATCTGGGGTTGAGCGGGCGGCGCCGGGCTCGGCTCGCTCTGCGCGCTCGCCTGCTCGCTGCTGGCGGGGGCGTCCTCCTCGGCTCCGGACGCCGTGCCAACCCCCTCTCTGCTGCTGATGTGGGTGCTGCTGGCGTTTGCCGAGGCGCCGCTGGAGTTGCCCAGGGAGTTTTTCCCGCCGTGGTGACTGTCGCTGCCTGGAGAGGGGGCCACGGCGGAGCAGGGCAGCGGGTCGGGCGGAGGCGAGTGCGTGGACGTGGCCGGCTGGCTGTACCTGGGCTCGGCGGGCGCCGCGCTGGCGCCAGCCGCGTAGCTGCGGGCGCGCTCCCCGGAGCCAAAGTGGCCAGAGCCCGAGCGGCCGACGCTGAGATCCATGCCATTGTAGCCGTAGCCGTACCTGCCGGAGTGCATGCTCGCCGAGTCCCTGAATTGCTCGCTCACGGAACTATGATCTCCATAATTATGCAACTGGTAGTCCGGGCCATTTGGATAGCGACCGCAAAATGAGTTTACAAAATAAGAGCTCATTTGTTTTTTGATATGTGTGCTTGATTTGTGGCTCGCGGTCGTTTGTGCGTCTATAGCACCCTTGCACAATTTATGATGAATTATGGAAATGACTGGGACATGTACTTGGTTCCCTCCTACGTAGGCACCCAAATATGGGGTACGACTTCGAATCACGTGCTTTTGTTGTCCAGTCGTAAATCCTGCCTGATGACCTCTAGAGGTAAACTCGCGCACTAATGGGGGAGTTGGGTGGAGGCGAGAGGGGTGGCGCGCGCGCCCCGGGCGCGTGCCCGCCGCCCGCCGACGCCGTTCAGTCGGACTCGAGCGCCACCCGCTGGAGGCAGGGCGCATCGCTCCGCTTCCGACCCCGGTCTGCAAGGGCCGGGGTCGAATTGAGGTTACAGCCCATTATGGCAAAATTATTGCATTTCCCTCGCAGTTCCATTAGGATGTACCAATTGTGAGGCCGTCAGCTGCCGATCGCGCGCCCGGCGAGGATGCAGAGGATTAGGGGGAGGTGGTGACTTGGAATTTATCTACAACAATTTTATTTCCCGGCTTTGCAGCCCCTTTTATTTTGTGTCGAGGTTGGGGTGGGTTCTGCCCGTTCTGCCGGCAACTCTGAATTTTGAAAATACAGATATCACCTTCGGGGAGGGGAGGAGGCCATTTAGCCTATTGAAGAAATAAATCCTGCCCGCAGCAGCAGCTACAATTACGGCTCTGTTTTTGTGAGCGCATGAGGGACAGTGTCCCTGCCGTTCTTAAATGACAGGCGTCTATTAAAGATAGCTTTTGTGTAGTGTTTCTCCGAGGCGAGGTCAAATTCCATACACTTTTATAACCGGAGTCGGTTTTTCTTTCTTGTAAATATGGTTTTCGTGTCATTGGTTTGCTATTTGATTTGCTTACGTATCCAGCCTGGAGAATCTTCTCCACCGGGTCCCGTTCCTTCAGCTAGCTCGGCCCCAAGTCGGAGGGTTCTTGTTGAACCTAGCAAGTAGGTCCACATTTCCCCCAGCCACAGAAGCTGTTTGGGGCCTGGGTATCTGCAGGCCGAGTTATTGGAGTCTTGCTTAGACCTCCAGGAATGAAGTGAGGGAGTTGATGGAATCATTTCTTGGCAGTGCCTAGTAACTCCGTAGTTATTTTGGGGGGTTTCGAAAGAAGAAAGTAAATCACAAATATAACAGAGAGGCAAGGGGAGTCTCTCCACTGGAGGCCCAGCGTCGGAGTAGCCCCTGGCACGTTTGGAAGCCAGGACTCTTGAGGCTCCCATGGCCTTGAGTCCCCTTGCTGTGTCCTGAAAGCTGCTTGGTGGCAGCGCCAGCACTGTCGGAGGCAAGGATCCGAAATCTGTAGTCCGGAGTCTTCAGGAGCCCAGTCGCTGTGGGGCTGTAATGATCCACCAGCGCCCAGGTTGGCTAGCCTCGCTGAGGCTGCTTGTTTTCCACTGACCGTTGTGCGCGGGCCTGAGAGACTGGGCTCTGTAGTGGCCCCTTTGTTCCTGGAGCTTCTTCCTGTTTGGGGGCGGCCAGACAGGCCGCCACAGAGCTGGGGCCCCAGCCCTTAGGCCCTGTCTTTCTAGTGACCAGAGATCACTTGGTGATACCCTTCAGGACTTAGTGGTGAGGGATGGAGGTGAAGATGCCCAAACACCAATGGGGCGCGGCCTGGGACTCTTTCTTTCCCAGCAACCCCGCATTCCGAGCTCAGGGAGCAAAAAGACGCTAACAGGGGCCTAGACGAATTCGGGGCGCAGCCTACGACCCCTGAGCCATCTTGGGCAGGCAGCCTTGGGGAATAGGCCTGTGTGTGTACAGTGCGCCCCACTCCACCGCTGGGATTTGCTACGTGTAGGTTTCTTGGTTTTTGTAATAAACGCTCAGGCGCTTGCAAAGCTCCGGACTCCCCTGAAGCTGCGGAAGCCCCCGATGGGAGCAGGCAGGGTGAAAACTTAGGGAGCAAGCAAGGGCACAGGAGCAAAGCCAAAGGAGGTTCTAGCACTGGCCTGGTCTCTGCCCAGGCGTCTATTCGCCCGCCTTTGCCTCAGAGTCCTCCCCGCTGGGCTGCGTGGAATTGATGAGTTTATTTTCCTTTTTCCACTTCATGCGGCGGTTCTGGAACCAGATCTTGATCTGGCGCTCAGTGAGGCAAAGAGCGTTGGCGATCTCGATGCGGCGGCGCCGCGTCAGGTAGCGGTTGAAGTGGAACTCCTTCTCCAGCTCCAGCGTCTGGTAGCGCGTGTAGGTCTGGCGGCCTCGGCGCCCGTGGCTCCCGTATACAGCACCTGCGTACAGAAATGGCCGGTGCGCGTAAGCAAGGTCCCGACCGCCAAACCAGTTAGCACCCTGCCTCCCGCCAAGGGCCTCTGGGCTGGAAACCACTCCGCCTCCACTCTAGCTTCTCCCACTACTTCAGGGGATGAAAGCGGGCTGAATGGCGAAGATTATTTCATAGCAAGCGAGATGTTTTCCACTGTAAACGACTTGGGGTGGGAAGTTACAGTTTTGGAAAATTTTGGCTCGTGAGAAAACCATTACAAGCGAAATGAAATAATAGAATGGCCATTCTTAATTTGGAACACCAAAATCATATTTCTGTGGGTGTGGTATGCGTGTCAGGGGGGAGTGGAACCTTGTGAACAGTATAGACACTGAATTCACACTCTGGTCTCTGTGAGGAGGCTACTGAGATCACCCATGTCAGGACTCAACATAGTTTTTTTGAAAGTTAAATATGGTCATCCCTTACAAATCTTTGCATTCTCCCAAATTATATGACCCATCTGAAAAACACAGCGCTCCCCTGAGGGGGAAGTGGATTTTACTGCAAAACACTAAGTTTTAAAATCCACATTGGGTTCTGCCTGCCACCATGGGGAAGGGAGATTCCTGGTAGAGTCTTTGAAAACTAGAGCCGGAAATAATGGAGCTATAGGTGAACTGGATTTTCTGGCAACCTAGGGCTGTGTTGGGCCGTCTGTTCTGGTGCCAAAGTTGCCCAAGGATTGAAGAATACCTCCCCCCAGCCAGTGTTAGGTTCAGGCAGGGGCTCAAAAAGAGGCAGAAGTTGGCTAAGAGTGAACAGTTGAGTGGAAGGGGGAGGAGGGGAGGGAGGGGAGAGAGAGAGAGAGAAAGTGGGGGGGGGGGCAGTGGCCTGAGGCTGGGAATGTGGCTCTGGAAGGCTTTGGGGAGACACTGGACAGGTCAAATGTCTCTCTCTGTCTGGGTTTCTGAAGGGCAGAAAGGAGAGGGTGTTGGGAGGTGAAAGAAGTTATCAGTGATGCGGGCAGGAGGCCCTCTCTTATTGGGAACCTGAGTAGGAAGTTACCAGTGTGTAGTTTGGGCAGACTCTCTCAACCAGCTTCCCCCTCTCTCAGGTTGCCCCTGACAAGGGTTTCACCCAGACTGGCAGTGATTTCCCCAACCCACCCCTTCAGTGTCACCTTACATCAACCTTGCCTTTCCTTTCCTCTGCACTCGCCTGACTGCTCCATTGGGAGTGGGGTTTCTTCTTATTAAAAATCTATTTTAAAAAGCCAAAGAAACTTGTGTTTATTCTTTCCTCCTTTCTCTATTCCTCTTCCTACTTTTTCTGGTGTCTTCTCCTTCCTTCTTTCTTTCCCTGCCTCCTTTCCCCTCTCCCTCCACTGTCTTGGGTGGGGAGTGCAGGGAAATGCCTTACCCGCGCAGGAGTTCATCCGCTGCATCCAGGGGTAAACAGGGCTGGTGTACTTCCGGTCGGTGCCTTCGTCATGGAGGGCTTTGCCCTGCACGCTGCTGCTGTCGGGTTTGTACTGCTGCTCGGGAGAAAAGTGAAGGTAGTCCCCGGGGCCCCTCTGCTTGCCACTGCCTGAGGGCGAGGCGCCACTGAGATCCTTATCAGAATAGAAACACGAGGCCCCGTACTCGTAGGATGCCCGGTTGCAGGCCAGGACCGAGTTGGACTGTTGGTAGAAACAAGGTGAGGTGTATGTCTTGTCCGGGAGGCTCGACGCCCCATACGAGGCCGGGAAGGGCCTCAGCGCGTCATAGCCGGCTGGGTAGAGGGGCAGCTGGCCCAAGAAGGAGTCCTGGCCGCTGGGCAAGCTCCCGGGGAAAGTGGGATTCACAAAATAGGAACTCATTTGCGCGTCCCTCTGCAGGACTGTGATTTGTTGTGTATTAGTACATCTGGCTATAACTATTAGTAGTCATCGAACTGGTTTGTTTCTGGATGGCCGAACGCCAAAAGCGACAGCAGCAAATCGCACCAGCTGACGCGGCGGCGGCCAATGGGAGCGAGCGCCGGAGCCCGCTCCCCGGGGACCGCGGCGACCGAGGCAGCAAAGTTACAAACAGCCCCCAGCCCGCCCGCCCGCCGCCCGCCGCCCGCCGCCCGCCCGGCAGATTAATGGGCGCGCACAGCCAGCCGGCCCAGCTCCTCTTCCCTGACGCCAGCCGCGGGCACGGCCCGGGCAGGGATGTGCAGATCAGACTGGGGCAGGGGAACTAGCGTCCAGGCCGCGGGAAGGCCCAGCCAGGCTCGCTTTTTCCACCTCCTCATTTTGCCTTGTTGGATTTTGCTGGGTTTTCCCTCCAAACAGGAAACCTGACAACCCTGCGCCAGGATGGCCTTGCTCCCAGCTGGCCTGCACTCCAGGCATGTCCCGGAGCTGCCCCTCCTCTTGTGCCATCCTACCCGTGGATATGGGTTCTTGAGCTAGACAAGGGACTATGAGAAACAGGCCTTCACGCTGTGCTCTGCTCTTCACTCCTGTGCCTTAGGAATCCGTGCACCGGGTTATTCTCTCCTTCCCACTCTTACCAGAGGTCTGGGTCTTGCAGCCAAGGCCTGAAAGCTCACCTCCCCCCTACCCAGGACAAGGCCAAATGAAAACTCTTCCTGCTGCCTCTTCCTCCCCAAAACAACACATCTTTGGTACTGATGGGCTCTTCTGCAATGGCCCAAGCCTTCTAGGTCTCAAAGCAAGCACCACCAGGAGCTGCACATTGAGTCTTTGAATCATTGGGGAATAGAGAGGCCAGAAAACGCTGATTTCAAAAAGAAAGGACCACAATGGAGCAGCTAAGAGACTGGGATCAGAATCCAGAGGTGGGACCTGCTCTCCTCTCCCAGCATGGTGGACTCACTCTCCACCTATGTATAAGGCTCAGAGCTGAGACAGATACCAATCCAGATACGGTCTTACTCCCTCCTCATTCCAGAAGCACAGGGGATGCAGGGCCGCTAGCCAAACAGGGCACAGAGAGCAGCTCAGTGGGGCCCAAGGACAGGGGATAATTAATAGGCTTAGTTTCAGGTACCCCATGGCTCACGCAGTGTAGGATGCACCTTTTTCCTGTCCTTCCTGAGACTACTCCTGGAGCTGCCACAAATAGTAGCTCCAGAACCAGCAATAGTTGTCACCTGCTCCAGAAATCCTGAATAGCTTTTATCGCTGTCCTAGGCCTGGCAGTCCCCACATAAGACATGAAAATCCAGTCCTGAGTCACTCTCTCTTGCCTGAGAGGTGTGCCCTGAAGATAGTTGCCTTTTACAGCACACGGATCAATCTCATTTTGTAAAATGTGGTATCGGTCCAATGGCATTTTTATGACAGTGTTTGTTGGGCTTGTAAAATCCCTTGAATTAGCTTTAAAATCCTCAATTCTGTGGAGGTTGAAGAAAGACTATTTGCATTATTTGGTTAGATTTCAGAAGGCTGTTTGTCAGATCTATAAAACCCTGGCTAATGCAGGCTGATGGGGTTCAGGGCTCAGGGAAGGTGGCAACTCTCAGTCCTGCCATAGTAATCTGTGAACGACTTCTTTAATCTCTTCCTTACTTTTAAATTTTTCCCCCGACTTCCCTTTTCCGAAAGAGAAAAAATTGGAAAAGGACTGGTCTAATGTCACCTTCCACAAAGTCCACGCACCTTGTAGGTTGCCAGGAAGCCTTGTGCCAGTGCCCTGATCAGTCCATCTGGGAAAAGTTTTTCCTTTACATATAAAGAAGACTGATTCAAGAGAGGACAAAAATTGTCACTTCCCACACATTTCTTCAGGGGAATAATCCAATCGGTGAAAATGAAATTCAGGAGTCAAAAAGTAAAATGGGAATTATTTTCTTAAAAAGCAGTATTTCAAGAATATTGTGTTCAAGTCAATTGTTTCTTTTAAAAAAATCATTAGATGGAAGTGATTCCAGGCAAATTATTATTTAAAATGAAAATAATCATTTTGCAGATGTTGATAAACATTTACCTTTATAATTCTCTTTTGTTCCTCTGTATCCCACCCAATGTTGGAGTTGGTAGCTGTTTACTACTAAAATTGTTATGCTTTGACCCAGAATCTTGATCTAATAACTATGACCACCTATAAGAGAATTTGATTCCTCAGCTAAGTCATAAAACATTATTTTTTAGCTTCTATAAGCACTAATATGGAAAAACATTTAATTGAAATCTACATGTTATCCAAGGCTAGTGCATATCATGTTGGCAGCCAACCAATTTATTTCTCTGACCACACACACAAACACACACACACACACACACACACACGCACGCGCGCGCGCGTGTGTGTGTGTGTGTGCGCGCGTGTGTGTATGGGGGGACTGCAAGCACACTGGACAGACCCATTCAAGCAAGAATAGGAACCCCACAGTTTCCATAGATCCTCCATAAAGCCTCTCCTGGAATGGCCGTCCCAGGAATTTCTCTTATGTCATAGCTACACAGAAAGCAGACTTACCTTTCACTTTCTCTCCAATGGGAGCAGGATGGCGAGTAGAGTCACAGTCCACCCTTGCCCTGGGCTACCCATTCACCTCCTCCATTTCCACCGGCCTGGAGGTCGGCCTGCGTTGTGAGTGGGGGGGACCTCGAAGGCCCACCTTCCTTCGGCCAAATCACTAGTCAGGGCCCGAACCCAAAGCACACAGGTGCGGCCTCCGTCCCTCACAGGGCCTCACCAGGAGCCATAGCCCGCCTTCCTTGCCATAGCTAATCCTCCTCAGGGCCAGCCAGGCCAGCAGGCCTCAGGACTACAAGTGGTCTTTCCAATGTCAGAATCCCAGAGCCAGCGTGTTCCCCCAATCGGCGTGCGCACCAGGGCGCTTTGGGACGCGCAGTTTGGACAGAAGCAGCCATGACGTGCCAGGCGGCCTGTGCGACCAGTCTCCATGGTGCTGAGGTGGGGGTGAGGGGAGGACCCGAGTCTTTTTCCGGCGACCGGCTCCGGTCAGGGGTGGCGGAGCAGGAAGATTTCCCAGCCAAATAGACTCTGAGAAACTGTCCCCCAGGTCCCCTTTCTTCCCCCTCTCCACTGCCTTCTGGGGAATCTTGAGGGGCCGGTACAGCAGTCGCGCCAGGCTGTAAGAAGCGGGCTGCGGCTGGCGCCGGTCCCGGCGACGGCCACAGCGTGGCAGCAGCGAGCGCCCAACTCGGTCGCAATAAATAATCTGTCCGCGGCAGCCGCAGTCAGGCAGCCAGCGGCCCTACCATGCAAATTCATAGCTTTATCTGCCCCAAGCTCACCCACCGGCGCGGCGCGGGCGAAGGTCCCAAACATCTACACTCCTTTTTAAAATTATCTAATGCATGCCGAGGTGTCTCAAAACGTGGAAACCACAACAGCAAAGAAAAACCAAATAAAAAGAACTGAAGCCTAGGACCTCAATTCTTGTCGCTGTCCCGGGAGCTCCCCGGGGCAAATCTGGTCCGAAGTACACCAAGGCTGACCCACAGTTCGTGCCACCAACACTAGGCAAAGCCACCGCTAGCAGACCCTCAATGCCTCCACCCAACAGTGCTCTCTCTGCTGGTGGGAGGTGGGGCTAGTGGACACCAGACCCCTGTGCCGAGGTGGGTTGGGGATCCCGCTATTGCCAAGGCTCAGCTTGCACCCTTCCTTCAACCTTAGCTGCGGGCCCCGCCACACGCACTAACACTAGAGGGTTTTGTTTTTTGTTTGTTTGGATTTTTTTTCACCGAAAACGCCCCACCAAGCAACAACCAGACAATTAACCCCATCTTCTCCTCCAACACAGAATTCCACCCATGCACCCATTCCCTCTCTCAGTGCTTCAGAAACCTCTCTCATCGGAAAACCGGGGGAAAGGTGCAGGCAATCTGCTGAGAACTCTGTCTGAATCAGTAAGTTTTTGTTTGTCCCTGCCCTTTCTCTCCGAGAAACCGAAGATACTGTTTTGATGACTGTGGGTTAACTTACGTCCCCCTCAACCTCTTCCCACCTTCCCAAGTTGGGAACTATCTTCTGTTGTGGGAGAATTGCATTCCATCGAAACAACTGGGCCATGAATGAAAAAACAAACAAAAATATCCAAACCGAGAGCTGGCAGGGAACACAGAGCATGGGGCTCAGTGGGGAAAGGAAGAGAAGACCCTAGTGCTGCTGCCTCTTGGTGCCACAATGGGAAGACAGCCACTTACTGCCATGGTGAACCAGGGAGTGGAGAAAGAGAGGGAGTGGTGCTGGGGGTGGTTGGATGTGTGTGTGTGTGTGTGTGTGTGTGCGCGCGCGCTATGGTGTGTAATGTAATGTAGGGGAGTGCGAACAGGGGAGTATGGGTGAGGTGGGTATTGCCCCTCTTTAAATCAGTGCTGGTTGCCCTGTCTCACCCTCCCCAGCACCTCACCACCTTTCCTCCTGTCTCCTCCCCACAGGTCTCACCTTCAGATGGCGGCTCCCTGAAGCTCCGACCCCTCTGACAGCGGCCGCCGCCTGGGCAGCCCGGGAGACGAATCGTCCTCCTTCCTGGTGCCAGAGGACGCAGGAAATTAGCCAGGTTGCGAGTTGCAAAGCGGCCACAGCGGCGCCGGCAACTGGACGTGCCCCACCTCCAGTGCGAGCAGCCCTACCCGGCCTGGCTGGGGCTTCCCTGGGCTCGCCATCGCCGGACAAAGCGCGGACCAGCGGGACTGGAAGGCAGAGCTCCGAAGCAGGCAGGATGGAGCGGAGCAAAAGAATGCGGCTCTATTCTCGCAAGGGAAATTATAAAAAAGTTCATGTTCACGGTTCCTATCCACATGACCGACAGCGGCCAATGGAAGGGCCGAACAACTCATAAAGTTGTATTGCAAAGTTGTAAATTTTCATAAACAACAACGGATTTATGACCCTTTCCCCATCACCAAGAGGAGGCAGCTCTTACACCGGCGCCATCTTACCACCGAGGCGGCCCCGAATTGGGGCCCCAGGTTTTACAGACCCTCTTGGGTCGGGTTTTATTAAAAGAGCTCTAAGAAAATGGGTCCACCTGGGCAGGAGATAGAAGTAGAGGTCTTCGCTGACCGAGCTCAGGATGCTCTGCGCTGCGCCCACTGCCCCCTAGCTCCGCACCCGTTCCCCAACACCGAGACGCCCCGGCGGAGGTTTGCGGTTCCTGCTCCTCTCTGAACCCCTCTGCTACAGTGCTGGACCCTGGGGCGCCCTCGCCTCTCCTGAAGGCAGAGTGGGGGTGTTGCGACAGAGGCCCTGAGTCCCATTTCCTATCTTGGGGCTATGTCAGAGGATATGTAGAATCTGGGGAACAGTTGTAATGCAGGTAATACCCCACTCTGAGCCCGCTCCACATCCTTAGAAGAAAGGGTGGATTTAGAATTATCTCGTGGAATCTATGGCTTTTTAAAGGGAGGTTCATAGAACATAATGAATCTATCACAAATTCCATTTTCAAAGGTTCTGCACGCACAGAAAGCAGACAAAAATTACTACAAAGAGATGTATGGTTATGGACACAGGCAAATGCATACACTCAATATGGACACACAAAAACACACACTCAATTATGGACACAGAAATAAGCACACAATTATGGGCACAGATATACACACAACCATAGATGCAGAAGTATACACAATTAATTACAAAATATACACAAGCATACACAGAAAAATATACATGTAAAAACTAGACAAGTGCATACTCATACAAATCCACACATTAAAAACAAAAAGACACATATACACCAATACATGTACACCCAACATTTGATCCAAGGACACTTTTGCTTCCCCACTGTCACTCTGGTCATAGCCAGGGCTTGCCCTTCAGCTATAACCACCTCTGCTTCTCCCCAACCCTTTAGATAAAGCAGTCCATCTTTCTTTGTCACCAAGCATCTTTATTTTGTTACATAAAAACATAGTCAGCGGGGCTGGGAAGCATGTCTTCCCTGAACCTCAGGCTGGAGCTAAGGGGGACACAAGACAACACAGGAGATGAATGGCATCGGGGAGGGCATCAGGACCTCCCAGCCACTACAGTTAGTTCAAGACAACACACCATGCTACAAAGTCACCCCATTAACACATCCTTCCCAAGTCAAGACATTCCTTTATAAATGAGCTCCAAGACCACAGAAATGACAAAAAAAAATCTCAAATATACAGTATTTGCCATTGTAGGAAAAGTCAGGGTATACATATCTGACATGGCTGAACAGTAGGATATAGGGGATATGGGAGAGGACAGGGAGGCTGGGAGCATCTCTGCAAGTCTATGAAGCAGAAGCTAACCCAGAGGTCTGCAGCCAGCTCAGGAACGCTTCCCTCCAGAAGTGGGGGTGGTGGTGGTGGTGATGATGGGCCCAAACTTGGGGTCCCAAGCCAGAGAAAGAGGGATTCTAGGTTGCAGCACATAGTATGCTTTGGAATAAATATATTATTTTAAAATTTAAATAGAAGCCAATGCCCTGGTCCCTGGACCCCAGTGCCTTCTCAGTAATGCCTGAAAGGCAGTTTGATGGGAGGAGCAGGGGCCTGGCCCGGGAGAGGCCGGCACCAAGTAGCAGGCAAGCCAGCCAGCACAAAATAGGTAGTTTGGGGCTAGTAGGTAGTACTGACAGCACTGTTCTTAAGGGTATAGGGGTGGTGCTGGGTGTTTGCCAGTGTTGCAGGGGGCTTCCTGGGAGTGAAGGCCCACTGGGGTGGGGCCCATAGGTAGTTTGGGGGTGCCTCTCAAGGAGGCCTGTGCTAGGTAGTATTTTGGCCATGCCAGAGCCAAGTGCTGGCCTAGGGTTAAAGGTATCTATTGGGATCCTCAGAGGCAGAGGGGATCCCAAGGCTACTTAGTCTCCTGGCCACTCAGGTCAGAAAGTTGGGAGCCAGGGTGGGCTATGGGGTGGGTGGGTGGGTGCGGGTTGGAGACGGGTGTTTTTTTTTTTAAACATTTTCTTTTTATTTTTCCCCATTTTTGTAAATAAAATCAGTGAGTTTCTTAAAGACGCTTTTCTGACTGTCCAGTGCAGCCAGGCCCCCGGTTTGGCCCCTCATTCTTCCTCCTCTTCATCCTCTTCTTCATCCTCTTCTTCTTCGTCGGCCTTGGCGGCAGCCACAACACCAACTGAGGGCACTGCGCTTTCAGGGACCACAGTGGGGGACGGCCCTTCGTCCTTATGCTCTTTCTTCCACTTCATGCGGCGGTTCTGGAACCAGATCTTGATCTGGCGCTCAGTGAGGCAGAGAGCATGGGCAATCTCGATGCGGCGGCGCCGGGTCAGGTAGCGATTGAAGTGGAACTCCTTCTCCAGTTCCAACGTCTGGTAGCGTGTGTAGGTCTGGCGGCCTCGTTTCCTGTCAGGTCCTAAAAAGCAGAAATGCAAACACATAGACAGGCAGACAGACAGAGACCTGGGCAGAAAAGTGCATTATTAGCCAGGCTGCTGTCCTAAGCCTGCACCTTCTTCCCTGTCCAGACCGCACAACCGGCTCTGCCCCGCAACCAACCGAGAATGGAACAGGGGGAGGAGAGGGACTGTTAGCAGAAGACCACAACTGTTGTGCCAGACAGTAGGCAGTTCTATAAGGAGCGAAGGCACGGAATCCTAACTTTACAACCGACCTTTCCAGCCGGCTACGCTTCCACAATGTCCTGCTTCCCCCCAGGACAAAGAGAAATTGTAAATATAGAGTGTGGGCAAGGGGGAGCCCGTTGCACTTTTGCGATTCAAAGGCGAGTCCCTCTGATCCCTAGCCTTGCTAGACAAGTGCGGGACCCTCCTCAGCAGCCTAGTCCCAGACCTTTCTAAGGCACTCTGACTCTCTACCCCAGTCCCCTCCTGGCCCATCTTGAAAGGCCCCGTGGCACAGGAGTGCGCAAGAGGTCCCCAGAGGACTTGGCGCTCGCTTGCTCTCTCCCTTTCTCTCTCTCTCTCTCTCTCTCTCTCTGCCTTTGAAAAAGAAAAGCCATTTAAAAAGGAGGGAGAAAAGAAAGGGAGGAGGGAAGAAAGGAGAGAAGAAGAGAGGAGAGGAGAGGAAGCGATGGGGAGAAGGAGAGAGAGGGGGGTAGAATAGCGAACAAACTTAATGTTAAAATTCCAAAGCAAAGGGAGTTAAATAAATTTATGAGGATCGAATCCATTAATTGAGCCATAAAAAGTTTTATGAGCCTCATTTACATACAATGCTACGGGCTCTCCACGCAATGGCGCCTCTGCTCTAATTAAAACCAGAAAGGCAGCGCCGCCGGGAGTCACTGGGACTGCCAGCTCACAGCCGCCTGGCTCCACTCTCTCGGGCCCCGCACTCCCAAGCGCCGCGCTCCCGGCTCGCTCCCCGCCCACCTTGCCTTTTGGCTGCGCCTACCTGAAGACCGCATCCAGGGGTAGATGCGGAAATTGGCCTCCGCAGGGCCGTGCAACGCGCCCTCGTCCGCCTTGTCGCAGGCGCCTTTGGCGAGGTCACTGCAGAGCCCGGGGATGTTTTGGTCGTAGGAGGCGCAAGGCAGGTTGCCGTAGGCGTCGGCGCCCAGGCCATACCCCGAAGCGAAGGGGCTCTGATAGAGGGGGCTGTTGACATTGTATAAGCCCGGTACCGTGGAGGCGAAGGCGCCGGCGCCCGCCCCGTAGCCGCTTCTCTGAGAGTTGGGCGCAAAGGAGCAAGAAGTAGGTTCGGCATTTTGGAACAGAGAAGCCCCCGCCGTATATTTGCTAAAAAGCGCGTTCACATAATACGAAGAACTCATAATTTTGACCTGTGATTTGTTGTCCGGCAGCTTTCAGTGTCGGTTTTACGAGGTAGCGTGATATATGATAACATTACACCCCCAGATTTACACCAAACCCCATTTTCTTTTGGACGGAGCTCGCGGCAGCACGTGACCACCCACATGACCGCCTCCGCCAATCTCAGCAGTCCTCACAGGTGGTCTCGCTCCGCGGGACCCGCGGCCTCCTAGAATGGAAGGGCAAGAGGCTCAAATGTGCGGCCAACGAAGCTGCCCGCGCCTAGCGAGCCTGGAGCACCCTGCGATAAAGGACCCCAAGGCTCAGCGGGAGCGCCCTCCTGGCCGCCAACTCAGGAGTCTGAGCTTGCAGACGCTGGGCAGTGTCGCCCAGCAAAGCTCCTCAGACTTACTAGCGAACCCCAGATCAACCCTGTGGATCCTTCCTGCCCATCTTCTGTCTGTTGACCTAGTCCCTGGAGGGTCTCTGCACCCTGCGTTTCCGTCCTCCTTATGGCTTTGCAGGCAGGTCTTGACCATGGGCAGATCTACTCTGCCCGTATTTGTATCATGTCCAGTGGGCGACAGGCCAGTCTTAGACTCCTATCCAGACTCGGAGGCGCAGCGTAGTTTACCGCTGCAGAGAGAATGCCACCGCAAACTGGAACCATGTGGTTCGAATAAAGTTAACGTCTCCCAGCTTCCTTTCCTTAACCGGAGGCGCACAGTTTATCCGCAGTAAAGGAAGCAGTGAAATATTTATCTATTAATGAGCCTCATTTGCCAACAGATTTATTAGCATGAGATTCTCTTCCCTCCTCCTGGACACCAGGGCCCTGCAGGCTCTGTGCTTTCACTCCTGGGCACCTGGCTGGCCTCTGGCAAACCAATTAATGGTTTGACACCCCTCTGTCCTCTCCACAACCCTTGGGGAACTAGGTCTCTCTCCTCCAACTTGGAGGAAACTGCTCCCCTACTTTTCCAGGCAGCCCCATATCATGAGGCTTCAGCAGCCTTACCCCTAGCCAATCCTGGACCCCCACCTTCTGGTCCTGGATGCCTGGGAGCAATAAATGCTTTAGAGTTAATTTGGACAGGCGAGAGGTTCCACGTGTCTGGGGATTACAGCCCACTGTGGATCCCCATTTCTTTAGGAGATAACAATAACTAATAGGGGAGACTTCTCCAAAAGCCATCCATGGGTGCTTTACCTTTAAAGCACCCAGCTCACAGAGAGCTGAGTGCATTGTAGTCTCACTTCCATTCAGACCCTCAATCCACAGTTCCTACCTTCCCTGCCCAGCTGCAGTGTTGGGTCAGCTGAAGTCCCTGCTACCCAGCACTCAGAGAAGGATGATTAGGCTAACTCTTCTCCTAAACGCCTCATAAACTGCCCTGGCCACACTGGAAGCCTGGCCACCTTTTACTGCCCAACTCGATTGCACACCATAAACCCGACCTCACAATGGAATTGCCCCGGAAATTCTCCTCTAAATTATAGAGTTTGGTTCCTTGTGTACAAAGCACTCATCACTTTTAGAGGGTCCGGACTGCTCTCCTTATTCACAGCACCCTCTCAGGGGTCCTGGGGCACAAAAGGTAGTAGGATGGTTCAAATCAGGATGCAAGGATCCACAGCTTCTGTCTGCCCAGTAAAGGACTCATATTTGAGTGGGGGAGGTTTCGGCAGGTGAGCTTTGGGGTTTCCCCCTGTGGTACAGAGGACCTAGAGGAACAACAACCACAGATGTGATGCCCATTACGATGGGTCAGAATGACACCGAGTTTCAGATGGGACATGAAGAGGGTAAAATAGGAAGAAAAAGAAATCCAAGTAACATTGCCTGAAAGGAAAATAAAACCCTAAGCAAGCCAAAGGAAGATGAAGCAAACAAGAAGAGTAGGAGATCAAAGAGACGGAATTAGACGGCTTTAGACCAATAAATTTTTCCTGGGGTGACACAGAGCAAGATGCAAAGAGAAAGACCTGGCCCTGCCACAGCAGTCTGTGCTAGTCTGTCTAGACTCAGGCGATCTCAGGCGGCTGGAATGGCCTTTAAAGTAGAACCTGCCTTAAGTAGGGTGATCCAACAGTCCAGGTGGGAAACGATTTCGGAGAGGGCAGGAAGGAACTCAGCTGCCGCTAGGAATTGCTGGGTGCCGGCTGGACTTGTCTGTCTCTGCCCCGGGTTGGTCCTGGCTCCATCCCAGAGGTCCTGGCCTGGCTCTGCTCCCTTGCTTAGGCCAAGGAGGATCCAGATACTGCCGGTAAGGCCTAGGTTCTTCTGGTCTCAAGTCAGTCAACTGGGCCACTTCCACCGGCAGTTCAACCTCCCTTTCGTTTCTGGGCTTCTCTCTGCTCTCTTGCCTCCTGTGGATGGATTTTAAAACGAAAAATCCGGACAAAAGCAGGCTTTCAATAAAGTCTACTTAATCATGTGTTGTTGAGCCTTTGGTTTCCCACTTATTTGACTAAAAAGATGCAAATGCACTGATTTATGTGTGATAATATTCCTGGAAATACTTGTCTATGCGGTCTCCGGAACAGACCCGTGTAGGCCGGTTTCTAATCAGCCCAACTGTCTTTAGATAATTTCCCGCTGCTATCTTGAAGCTACCTTCTTACCTATTGTCAGAGTGTTCCCCGTTTCTTGTTAATAAATAGTCCTCAA
Organism: Aplodontia rufa; assembly: GCA_004027875.1. Classification (NCBI taxonomy): domain Eukaryota; kingdom Metazoa; phylum Chordata; class Mammalia; order Rodentia; family Aplodontiidae; genus Aplodontia; species Aplodontia rufa. The sequence continues at coordinate 75,292 of PVKS010001057.1, forward strand.
TATTTGAATTCAGTTAAACATATAAACTCAGCTCTCAGCAGCGAATGGAGCCTGCCTAAGAGTCAGGAAGCGATTCTCTCCTCTAAACGTTTCCATCCGCACCCTCGCGCGGGCTGCGCGTCTGTTCTCCACCCAGTGAGAGGTCCCTGACCATTACTGGGGGACAGACCCATCCCCGACTCTTGGAAATAAGCTCGGCCGGTGCAGGATCGTGCCTGGGCGAAGACTCTTTGCGGGAAGCGAGAGGCAGAGCAGCCCCTCAGCCGCCAGTCGGCCAAGGGCAAGGAGGCCGTGCCCAGGCGGAGCGGTTTTCGAGGCCTCTGAGACCTGGGCCACCTGCACCTACCTGGGTCCTGTGTGATCGGTGGAGAGAAGTGGTCGACACCGATTTGTGACTTCATTTATTTGTAGTTACAGAAATGAAGCTATGTGGGTCCACTGATCAGTCGGGCTTTCTATCTGCGGCTTTGGATACACCGCCACGGGTCACTCTCCGGCAAGCTATAAAACCCCTCTCACAATCGGATGCTGTGTGTGTATTATATACAGAAATATAATGAAGATGTAATACTAACATGTGTATGTAGACAGAGAAAAAAAGAGGAGAAAGAAAGAGCGAGTGAAGTAAACCCTAAGGAGAGATGTCAGCCAAAACCTAGTCCACAGTTTTACAGCATGTTCAGCGCGGAGATGCAGGTCGTAAACATTTTGTGGGCTTGGCAGAGACTATTACAATCCCAAATAAACGCACTGAGCGGCGTGTTCACAGGGCTCGAGGGTGCTTCGAAAGATTCTGTTTGCTTTTGTGTTTTCCTTCCAAAACCATTCCACACCCCTGTCTGATCTTCCCAGCCGGGCTGTGGGTCGCCTTTGCGGAGACTTCGGAGCATGTTTTCCACCTAGGATGGGAGCAGACATGACTTGGATTGGGGTCTCTTCCTTTTGGCCTGCTGAGCGGGGAACGCCAGAATAATCTCGGCAGCTCTAAGCGGTCAGAGAGAGTAAGGGCGGCTTCCACGACGTGAGAGCCAGTTCTGGAGCTTGGATGATATTATAATTGTTACTTTGAATAAACATCACATTTATTTTAGAGAAACCAAACAGTTCCTTGTCTGTTCCGAAGGATTCCTCATTCCAGGCAACTCCGGCCAATCTACACTAGACAGTCACAAAGAATGGCTTCACGCCCAATTTTCACCCGCCTAATTTTATTGTTACGTATTCAAACCGCTGAGTCCCGGGGTCCTGGCTCACTCCGGTGCTGGCTCTCTGAGTCCTGAACCCGGCACTGAACCACAGCGCAGGTTTCGGGGGGCCTCTGGGGCCGCCGAGGAACCCGTGATCGAGGCGTGCGCCCTCTGCACTCTCTCCACACACCCCTGTGGGTTCTTCAGGTCCGGGGGCCATAGACGTTGGTCCCTGTGTTCAGCTGCCGTGGAGCCGGGTTCCCAGCGCGTCCCGCTGCAATGAGGCCTATGCTGGGTTGAGGGCGGTGACCCTTGCGCTGCACCCGCGCCTGGAGCTGCAGCCCCGCAGCTCTACGCTCTTGGGATCGGGCCTGGGAGGCGCGAGTGGTGAGGGTGAAGCAAGCCCCCACCGCATGCTTGTTTCCCAGGGAGGCTTCCAGCCTGGCATGAGTAGCACCGATAATATATGACTGCTGTCCACTCAAATCTGGCGCTCCCATTCTAGAAAGGCTCGCTTCAAGTCGACATCTTAGGAACTTCCCAGGGTCGTGGCAGCCGGAGATGGCGGCGCGAGCGTCTTTTTCGTGGAGCCACACTGCCATCTGCTGGCCTTGCTTTGGAACTGCAGCCCCCAAACCCGCGCCAGCCTGAACTTCAGCAACGGCGGCTGCCGCCCGCACAACGCCCCACTCCCAAGGGCGGAGCGTCGACTCCGTCCCGGGCGCGAGTGGGGGGAGGGGTGGCGCGTGGGGCCTGGAATCTACGCCGCGGAGCCGGTAATGCCCATAAAAGAGAACTGTTTCCGCAACCGCTTTATCGGAGGCAGACAGAGCAAACAAATGAAAGGGCTTTGGTGGAATATCCTAATTGGGGCTGGACAGTTGTAAACTCATTAAGGACCGAATTCCAGACAGTTCGCAGACCCGGCCTTTATGGCACACCCTTACTGCCCATTCTTTGAAGTCCCTTCTGTCTGCAACAACAGAGGGCGTCCGATCTTGGCGGCGGGATGGGGGTGGGGTGGGGATGAGGGGACGCTCCAACCACCCGCGCCCGGTTCCTCTTTCCCGCATTCGAACACTGTCAACTTTGCAGGAGTCCAGTAGGGTGGGGGTAGGGAGGGAGAGAAAAGAGAGGAGCGAGGACGAACCCTCCCGCCACATCTGGAAGGCGCTCGGGCCTCCAAAGTTGTGGCCGTTCCCTCCGCAACCCTTTACACCCCATAAACGGTTACAGCCCTCATTTTCTTTTATGGCGCTTCGGGGCTCCTCGATTGCCTCAGCCCTGCCTTTGGCAGGACTAGTGCTGTGCTCGGCAGGGGCTTGTGGGGCAGGATGCAGATTCTCCAGGGCCTGGCTGGCAGGGCGCAGTGGAGAGGGTGCGCAGGCCCTGGATCCCGCGCAAGCCAGCTCCAGCTGTGTGCGTACGCGGTCACCAGGGACCAGTAGGGCTCGGGTTTACCTCCTTGAGCGTCCTCAGGAGGCGGGCCCTGTGGGTCTTGTGGGTCCTGTACCCCCACTCCTCCCACCTTGCTAGGAAAGGCCGCAGGCGGCTCCACGGACCTGGGTTTGGGAATTTTCTTGGGGTACCGGGATAATTAAGTGGCCTTTCCCAAACTAATAGCTGGAGACACCACACCGAGTCCCCAGCCCAGCTCCTCTGAGGTCCACCGCTGTCCATCGAGTAGACATCGGGTCGTGAGAGGAGGCCTCGGATTTTCCCAGTCTTACTCCCGGGCTTGCGCGCCGCCTGGCAGATGGCTAGGTTGGGAGAGCTTAGGCCGGCTGTGACCGGCCCACGGTAGGTCCGAGTTTCCAAAGCAGGCTAGAGGCAAAATTGGGGATCCCCCTCCCTCACAACCCTAGCCTGGCCACCATCCAGAGACTCTACCCAGGCTTCCCTATCGTGGAGAAGGTGCAAAGAGCAGACCCGCAAAAAATAGAAAAGAATCAATATATTTTATTTGGCAAAAAGTTAAATATCTCAACACAACAATTTGGTCAGTAGGCCTTGAGGTAACTATTGCAAAATATACAGTGTATGTTCGGGCCGAGGGAAACCCCAGATTATTCAAGGATACAAATCTACAGTAGCCCAATGGTGGGTTTCATGGTGTATAATTTATTATCAATAAAATTAACTCCATTACAATAAGCATTTTCCCCCAATTAAAATTAAGCGTAAACCATAGGTAGTAACCTTCTGCACGTATGTATAGCTCCAAATTTCCTCACTGTTCTTCTGGTGCAAAAACAATATTCAAGCTTGTCTGATTACGAGCTTTTCCTTTAATATATAGTTTATATGTACAATGAACAAGATAAGACTATAGAGCATACGCAGAGATTCAAATGCCTGCATTTCCAAAGTGGAGACACCATTAGTCTATGCATCCTGAAGAACATCCCCCCTTTTAAAAATTTTTATTTCACCGGGAAATCCTTACAGCTAGTTTACAATCATAGGTTAACAGCCAGCCTAGTTATACAGAAGACGTATTCCACTACAGAGCTATACTCTATGCAATTGTTTTCCCCCTCATAAACAACCTGAGTTCAAATTGAATTCTAGCTTCCACAATCACAAAGGGTGCATCACCCAGCACAGAAGTTTGAGCCACAAAACATAATTACCACAATAAAACACAGTGTTCAAGTATCTAGGCAGAGCAATCTGCCGCACAAAGAGCAAATTAAATTAACTACACTGACTAAAAACTATACAGCCCGTCATCAACAGTTGTGCATTATAAAAAGGTAGTTTTTCCATTTGTTTTAAGTCAGGAACAGGTAGGTTTTTATAAATATATACAAGCCAGCACGCACAGCCATCAGCGCTAATGCCCCTCCCTTTAATCTTATAAAATGGAAAGCTTACAATACCTCCTCCATCAAAGCCGCAGGCCTAGGAGCCAGCCTGAGCAGGGTTTGCCAGGGGGGAGATGAGGCCTGGGGTTTAGAGCCACTTTGTGCAGGGTGGTGGAGGCTGGGGTTGGGGGAGAACAAGAAGAGGGGGACAAGCAGTCCTTTCCCTTTTTTTTTCTCCCTCATCTCTTTTCTAAATGAATTCAAAAGGCATCACTCGTCTTTTGCTCTGTCCTTGTTGATTTTCTTCATTTTCATTCTGCGGTTCTGGAACCAGATCTTGACCTGCCTCTCGGTGAGGTTGAGCAGTCGGGCCACCTCGTACCTGCGGTCCCTGGTGAGGTACATGTTGAACAGAAACTCTTTCTCCAGTTCCAGAGTCTGGTGTTTGGTATAGGGACAGCGCTTCTTCCGCGTGGAGCGGGCGTGAAGCCAGTTGGCGGCCGGGTTATCTGCAGGGGAGAGAGACACCGAGTTTAGAACAAGGAGAAGCACCCTGGCCTGGTGAGGGAGCCTCCTGGGGTCTCTAGCCGAAATGCAGGACGCTGCGGAATTGGTTAGGGAAGGCAGCCAAGCCTTGGACACAATGGAACCCTGGCAGACAGACGGACGGTCACTTACAATTGCCCGTAGTAAAACCTCGGCTCCCCCCTCCCCTCGCAGTCATCCTTTGGTCTCTATCTTTCTGTCCTTGTCTCCTCTTCTTCCCCATTCTTTGCACATTGTAAAAGTGAAATTCAGAAGCATTTATTTTTTGCCACGCAGAGGGAAACGACGCTGCCCTGTGTTTGTGTACCAAGCTTAATATCGTTTTTCTCCCTCTTATTGACTTCTGTCTTTCCTTCCCCAGCTTTCCCTTTACTTTCCCCACTCCTTATTTGACCTTCCTGGAGGGTCGTGAGAGCTAGGAAGGCTGGGAGAGCGACCCAACGCCTTTGATCGCGTCTCCAGCTTATTTGAATAATCTGGAAAGGAGACCCTTGCGGGCCCCCTGTTCTCCGCCGCCTTATCCTGGGTAGGATTTACGCCGCCACCGGCTGAAGGCAAGAAGTGGATAGAATCGACTCTCTCCCCCTGAGTCCCGGGTCAGGTTGCCCGGCTGACGAGGCTGCCGCGGCTCCTGAACCAACGAACCAATGAACCAATCCAGCACCACAAGACTCTCCGCCGCGCTGCTTTCGAAGAACGGCCCAAAGTAGCTCTGTCCTGGGCCTGGGCAGCCTAGGAGAGGGGCGGCGGGTCTTGGCTTGGCCTGTAGCGCCCGCCCCGCCCCCTCTCTCTGCAGCAGCCTCCTCCCCTTTCCCCAGCTCGTTAGGCCTGCTCGCCAGTTCGGTTTACTTGGGTCCCCATCTGAGTTCCCAAACACCAACTTCGGGTTCCCGGCCCCAGCTCAGGAGGCTCCCAACGAGGACGAAGGCGGGCTCGAGATAAAGCTGGCGGGCCGGCAGATCCGGGTGGCCGGCGTGGAGGCGGCGGCTGATTTGGAGGAGAAGACACTTACTGGGATCGATGGGGGGCTTGTCTCCGCCGCTCTCATTCTCAGCATTGTTTTCCGAGAAGGCGCCTTCACTGGGTTGTTTTTCTCTATCAACTGGAGGAGAACCACAAGTATAGTCAGTCAGGGACAAAGTGTGAGTGTCAAGCGTGGGACAGTCACCCCTTCTGGCCGACAGCGGTTCAGGTTTAATGCCATAAGGCCGACTGGAGGGCAAGCCCGCGAAGGAGAGCGCGCCGGGCGTGGGCTCCAGCCAGGAGCGCATGTACCTGCCGTCCGGCGCCGCCGCTGCCACCGGCGCCTGGGTGTGCACGTAGGGGTGGTGGTGATGGTGGTGATACACTGCAGCGGGCACAGCGTTGGCGCCCGCCGCGTGCACCGGGTTCCACGAGGCGCCGAAAACCGCCGCCTTGGACTGGAAGCTGCACGGGCTGAAGTCGGGGTGTTCGGCCAATGCGGCCGCCTGCCGTGGGGGCTGGCCCAGGGCCCCGGGCGCGTAGCGGCCCGCGCTCAGCTCGTCGGCGGCATCAGTACCCAACAGGAAGGAGTCCACATAGTAGTTGCCCAGGGCCCCGGTGGTGGCCATTGCCGTCTCCCGCGTCTGGCCGGCCCGGCCTGACCCGCGGAAATTATGAAACTGCAGATTTCATGTAACAACTTGGTGGCACCAGGGGGGAAGTACAGTCACCTAATAAGTTGCCGGCGCCCGCGCCCCGATTGGCCGCGCGCGTCACGTGTCCGCCCGGCAGAACAATAACGCGTAAATCACTCCGCACGCTATTAATGGCTCGGTGTTTTGCAGTCATAATTTTTATAGCAAAAGCCATATGTTTTTATGCAAAGGGATCACGCCGCTCCACGATCGGGTTTGTTTTAATTGTGGCCAACGAAGATTAAAAGATCAGATCTGGCCTTGCCTCTGTACTCTCCCCTGCCCCCTCCCAACACACACTTCTTAAGCGGACTATTTTATATCACAATTAATCACGCCATCAGGAAGGCGCGGGTCCCGCGTGCGACTGCGGCCAGAGGAGCCCCTCACATAAAATTAGACAATAATTGAAGCCATAAAAAGGCAGCCAAATCGCATTCTCGCTCTACTGTATTTAAATCTATATTTATGATATTTCATAAGGAGTTATTGTTTCAGAAGCCACACAGGCTGGTTGGGAAGTCGGGAAAAGACCAACAGATTCGTTGCCTCGCCATGGCTCCCAGCTGTAAAAATTTATGAGGACTTGGAAAGGTTAAATTAGACTGTTGTGTTTGGTTGGGGAGCTCCCTGTAAATAATCCCTGCGGTCCTCAGGAGTTTTCCTCTGGCCGGCCTCGGAAAGTCAAATCCAACCAGGATGGGTCCCAAGCAGTCACAGGCCCCTGCCAGAGGCTACCAAGGGGAGAATATCTGGTCTGCCACCCGCACCTCAGCCTGCGATAATGGAGAGCCCAGCACCCGGACAGCCCGCAAGTTCGTCCTTTTCCTCAATTCAGGGCCCTACTGAGGAGCTGGCAGTAAGGAAAGGCCAGCTGCCCCCAAGGCGAAACCTTTGAGGACCTGATTGTGCCACGCGCTAGGCCCCTGACCCAAGAACCTTGCACACTCAAGGGCCTAGCGCGTGTTGGTCCTCTTCAGCTGGGATTCACCATCCCTGGGCGAAGGGGCTAGCAACTGTGGCTCTGTGCTCCCTCTCCAACGCCCTAAAGCTGAGGTCTAAAAGCAGGCGGAAAGCCTCCAGGCAGCATCAATAAAAGGCTAGTTTCTCTTGCTAAAAGGCAGTCCTGCCTAAGGGATCCCGTGGCTCCAGTGGCTGGGAATCCCGCGCTGGAGAAGAGAGTCCTGAGTTCAGTATGAGCCCTCAGAGATCTTTTCTTCCTTCCATTCTGACCACCAGAATGGGTAATCTGGCCATGCCTCGATTACCCATAGAACCGGGGAACTTTCATACAGAGTTACAAGGCCGCCGAAAGCAAGGTGACCGCAGGCAGCTCAAGTCCAGGGCTAGAAATTAAAACGGGGCATTGGGCACGGGCATGGACTTTAATCTCATTGACTTGATCAAATTGGGGACATTATTTCTCACCCCTTGAAGTCTTTGGTGTGAAAGCGAATGTAAAGGTCGCTCCTCTTTTGTTAATTGGAAGAAAAAGAAAAATAGAAAAATCCACCCCAGTTCCAAACAGAAAGCAGCAGACGCACAGAAATGGGGTAATTAAATTCACGTGTGAATACTGTGCTTGCAAGGATGTGTTTCTCATTAGTTCACTTCACTGGCAGTGAGGCTGGCGGCTTCAGGCATTTATATATTTCTCTTTTGGGCTTTATTCTTACCAAAAGTTCGAGTAATCCCCCAAACATCCCTATCCTTGGCGGCAACGACCATCAAATGCCAAGCTCTACCAGGGTGGGAGGCTGCGAAGTCACGCACATACGACCCAGTGTCCCTTCCTCTGCCTGCAAGCCTGCAAGCCGGGAAGAGGAAAGTGGCCTAAACAATGAACTCCGACGACGTTGCTTGTCCCGGGCGCCTCAATCCCCTCCCCACTAATATTTTCCTTTCCCTGTAAATTCCTTCGCGTCATCCCCACCCCCATAGCAGCCCAAGGTGTCCTAAATATCTCATAGTCCGCGGGGACTCCGAGATTTTTCATTTAAAAAATTAACTCTGGAGGAAACGTCAATCCTAGTTGTAATTGTCTGTGAGGGCAGAGCACAAGCATGCCTGGTTGTCTTTTCTGTTTTTTATAACCAAAGAAGACACGGATTTATTATTTTTTAATAAATAAAAGGCTGTTTCTTTAAATAGCCTTAGCCCCCAATACGCTATTACTAAATCTGTAGGCGTTGAGTATTAACCAGCTGTTACTGGTGCGGGGTGGGTTGGGGTGGGGGGTGTTTCACAAAACTAAATATTGCCCCTCTTGAGCCCAGAGGTTTGGGAACAGAATATTCAGATTTTTTTGTGTCTGTTTTTATTAAGGGGATCGCATGTCCATAAAGAAATAATAAATAGTGTAATTACAAATCACCCCTTCCCGACTGAGAGTTTTCTGAGAACTTTTAAATAAACCTCTGAAATAAATCCAACAATCTGGTCCTGAAAATAGCAGAGAGAAGTTGAAGGGAACCGGGTGTGCCGGCCTTTCAGATAACAGGTTGGCGGGCTGAGCAATGAAAACAATTCCTGGGCCTCAGCCTGAGCTGGGAAGGGAAGTACAACTCTGCGGGCATGGGTCTGAAGGCTACAAGTGTGTATTGGAGGAAGAGGGGTGGATTCTTTTCAGTTGTCGATACTAAGAATGGTCAAAGCTGACTTTTATCCATAGACTACAGTTTAGGACAAGGACTCAAGTTTGTATCCCAATCATTGTAGAATTTTGAATTGCTTTCGCCTATTTGAAAATACTGGCGCTGTGAAGAGTCCCCTTCTCTAGCATACAGCTGTACAAAGCGGCCAAACTGACCATATTCTGAACCTGATGCCTGCCACTGGCAAGTAGGCAGTGGAGCTTTGCCTTAGCAAGGCTCCCTCTTCGCATTCAAAGCCCGTGTGAGTTGGGACCAGCAGGCCTGGCAGAGCCGGAAAGGAACTTCCCAGTGGAGCTCTCTGAGTGGTCTAGCTGCAACACGCCTGGCTGGGCCTCAGCCAGTGTTCTAGGTGAGGATGGCGAAGTCCTCCGTGCCCTGGATGTGGGCACACAAAGACGCCGCGGGTGCCCCTAATCCGGTCTCCCAGACAGCCGGTAGCGATCCGCGGGGAAGGAACACAAGGCCGCCGCCAGCCGGTCGTGATCGTAACCGAGGCCTTGTCTGGGCAGAGGCACACCAGGCCAAACCCCACGGTCCTCCACAGGGGCCCCAAGCATACCCTTCCGCTACAGACTCGACCCTTACTTAAGCCCGCAGAGAAAAATAAGAGTTCTAGCTTTCCCCAAGCCAGCCCTTTTCTCCTCTAGAAGGATTTGGGAAGGAGAGTTGGCAGCAAGATAATCAGACAGAAGATGAAAAAGAAAAAGGAAGGAAAAAAAGAATAAGAAGGAGCAAGGAAAGAAGGAAGTGACAGAAACGCTCTTGGGAGCAGAGGGCGCGCTTGCAAAGAGAACGGTTAAGTGACAAGGCCAGGATCCCAGCCCCCGTCTGCCCTCATCCCTGTCTTCGGCCTGGGTCTCCCTTGGCAAAGGGATCTGTCCTGAGCTCACATCTAGCATTGGAGTGTGTGTTCCAGTCTTGCAAGAAAATGGTGGGGTACCAGGCCAGGCGCAGGCCTGCAGTAGGGAAAGCTCAGGATGGAAGCTAGCGCCCCTGACCTTGAATGGCCCGGGGCCCAGAATTCTTACCACGCCCCTGGCATCCGCGAAGGAGCAACTAACCTGACCTTACCTGCTCTGGGCCAGGTGGTGTCAGGGGGAGTGGTGAGGTCTGCTGGCTGGCACAACGCTAAGGAAGTCCAGAGGCTCCTGCGCAGGGGAAGCCAAGGTTGCCATTGCGATGGCAAGGCACTATCACGGCCTTGATGCCCCGCCCGGCCCGGCCCCCGCGCGTACAGGTACCTGGAGACGATTTCAACTGAAGTAATGAAGGCAGTGTCGTGCTGTCGAGAGAAAGGTGGATCCCAACAACAGGAAACTACCTAAATCACCGACCAGTTCTGGTGCTGCCCGCGCGGGGCTGCCTCGCCCTCCGTCGCCGCCGCCACCGCCGCCGCCACCGCCGCCGCCAAAGAGAGAACCCTGAGATCATGCCGGGACCAGCCCCTTGGCAACCTGAGCCGGCTGCTGACACCGAGTGCGTCGGGTCGCCACAAACCCGTCATAGAGGGAGAAGCCACTGGACCCCAATAAGGTAAGCCTCGGAGAGGGTGAGAGCGGAAGGGAAAGCAAGGGAGAATAGAAAAAGAAAGGAGAGGAGTAGGCTAGAAGAGAGCTGGGCAAGAGCAGTGCCTGCTCGTTTCCCAAATCCTGCAGCTTCAAGAACCGCCGCTGAGCGGCGGCAGCCTTAGGCGACTCAAAGCGCCAGGGACAGCACGGAGCCGGGTTCTCTGGCGGAGGCCTCCGCGCTCGCTCCCCTCCGGCGCTCGGCTCTCCCCCTCTCTCTCCTAACCGCCCGCCCGCCGAGACGCGCGCTCCCGCGCCCCCTCCCCCCGGAACGTCGCCCCCCCCACCTCCAGCAAGCAGGAAACGCGTGGCCCTGCGGAGGGCCGCCAGGTGGGGGAGGCTGTACTGGGGGAGGGGGCGGCCCCGGTCCGCCTGGCCTGGGTCCATCTAACCGCTGCAGCATCACTAGATGCGTTGCGGACCTGGCCTGCTCCCCGGATTTAGGGAGAGGGTCATCTGAGACCTGGACACCCGCAAAATAACTGGCCTCTGCGAATCTCTCTGGAGCTCCGAAAGAAATCTTGTTCAGCTTCCTCTGTCTAAGCAGCTCCCCTCTCAACTGAAACCACTGGTCCAAGACAGCCACAATCCAGATATACTAGCAAGTCATAAAACTGAACAAAAGCCGACAAACCTTACGGCACCAGGGCTATAGGGCCCAGACAAATTACGACCGTCTAGGTAATATTTAAATAGATGCCTAAAGTAATTGCAGGGGGCTCAGGCTAGTACTCCTGTTGTAAAAGTGGTGGATGGAATAAAGTGGAAGGTGAAGATAAGAAGTAAAAAAAAAAAAAGGAGGTAAAATTTAAAAGCTTCATTCCACAGCTTTTATTCTATAAGAACATAAACATCGTCTTTTTTCCACGCACAGCAGCAATACAATATTAATTTATTCTGATTTAAGATTAGAAGTAAATAGAGCTAGAACTAACATTTATAATAATGATAGAATGCATTTGCTTAAAACATGATTGGCAATTTTTCATAATAATAGACATTTATACAGATTTGTATTTATAGTTTTTTCTTTTTCTGCACCTACAGGTTTGACCCTTTTATGCATGTAACTTCACAGTATATAGGAAATCCAAACAATGTCTCCCTTCTCTAGTTTATTCTGCTTGCCTCAGCCCTCCTTGGCTTCTGTGAATTTCAGAAAGCCAAAAACAAAAAACAAAAAACAAAAAACAACAACAACAACAAAAAACCTCCACAAGATAGGGAGAATTGTGATGTGCTTTTCACGTGTTACCACTGGTAACGATTTTAATGACATAAAAAAATCCACCAATTCCACATGTATAAACAAAACTACATTATTATTTATCAACAGCCAGAAGAATATGGAAATTCAGAGGTAAATGATACATTTTAGTCAGGCAATGCAAGACCTTACACAAACTGGAAGAGAAGTTTCCTTCTCTTGGTCATTCTTTTTCTCGTTTGAAGCTGGGATATCTTACAGAGGAAGGAAAAATTAATCATTCTCTTTCTGCTTTTTCAATCAGCCAAAACCAAGCCCTATTGCCAACCTGCATGTCTATGCCTGTATGCCCTTCTCTTGGCCAAGGAAGAAAGGAAGAAAGAAAAAAGAAACGCAGGGGCCTGTATCCCCTGATTAAACACAGCCCAGCACTCCAGGCAGGCGCGCCCAGTGGCGGCTCCTTGCACCATTGACCTCAGGCCAGACACCTCAGCGCCGACAATGGGACCTCGGTCTTCCGGCTAGGTTTGCCCGAGGTGGGCAGGAAACCAGCTCCGACGAGGAGGATAGGGGCCATTTCAAGCAATGAGACCCCAAGACAGCAAACCCAGCCCAGTCAGGACTTGACATTTAGGACAATACCTATCTCGATAGAATTTTAGCGCGATATGGCTTTTTCCCCCAGAAAACAAGTAAACCAGCACCAAGCAAAGAAAGAAACAAAACGTCAGAACAAACCAGCCCTGCACAGATGTAACGGCCCGGGAGATGGCGAGTGTGGGAGGGAAGAATGGGGCTCCGGCACAGGTGCGAGTTCTGGGAAAGAGGCTGAAGACAGGCTGAAGACAGAGGGAGGGGACGGGCGCTCTGGAAGCGAAAAAACGGTGTCGCCTGGAGCTTCATCAGGAAAAATTAAAATTGGCTGTGAGCTCCCGGATTCGATTTTCTCGGTTCATTTTCTTCAGTTTCATCCTGCGGTTCTGAAACCAGATTTTCACTTGTCTGTCCGTGAGGTGGACGCTGCGGCTGATCTCTAGGCGCCGCTCTCGAGTAAGGTACATGTTGAACAGAAACTCCTTCTCCAGCTCCAGCGTCTGGTGCTTGGTGTACGGGCAGCGCTTCTTCCGGCCGCTCTTTGCCGTCAGCCAGTTGGCTGCATTTTCGCCCTTAGAATTGCCTGGCGTTTAAGAGAATACAAGGTGAACGTTAAGTCGAGCCTGCGCTGGTTGCACGCGGGGGTGAATTCCAGATGTCTTTCCCATAAGAGGGATGCCCCAACACAGAGGGTTGTGCCCCTGTTTCGCAAGCGGAGAACAAGCAGTTCCTCCAAAACCCATTGCCAATTGGGTGGGCCTCTAATCTACACCCACCCTCCCAATTTACATTTTCTTCCACTTTTTTCCAAACACCTGTGTTAGCACAAAGTTGCGAGGTGCTTGTAGAATGAAAGGCCTGGGAGGGGAGGCTGCAAGTCTTGAACTTAACGCCATTCTTTTCATCTCAAAATATGGCAGGCAAGCATTTCCTGAAGCCCCCAGGCTGGGGAAAAGGGGCGCTCACTTGAATGGGGGACGGGCAGCTCAGATATTTTATCGCAGGCCCCCTGATGGCTCAAGGCCTGATCAGGCAGAGAAGGGAGTAGTGGCAAGACCCAAAAAACTGATTCTTGGGTCAAAGGCCCTCCCTTGCGTCTCTGCAAGAAACAGGGGTGTGCAGCTGGGCCATTCTGAGAGTTTGGGGGAAACGAAATGGCCCCTCTCTAGTTTTCAGCTCTGGGCCCTGGCGTCCCGGCCGGATTTGCCTTTTCTTCCCTTGCAACAAGGATTCCCGCCCCTCCAGCAACTTTGAAAAAGGCACGGGGGATCGTAAACTCGAACTTCGCCGGTTAATGGGCTTATTTATTGGCGCTGGCGGCTGCTTATTTTGGATGCCTTACAAACATCCGCGCTATCTGCGGGTGAGCCACTTTCCCTCCCTCCCCCTCCCCCCCGCGTGGGCCGCGCCATGCAGGCTGGGCCTGGACCGTGGGTTGGGGTGCTCTGGGCCACAAGGAAGATCATGCACAGGAGGGGGGCTGCTCCCTGGTGTCGTCGCCTCAAGTCAGGGTGAGCTGGGGCCAGCGCTGAGAACGTCTTGGTGTGGGGCGCTAAGCCGGACATGAATTTTTACTGCGTCCCCACGCCCAAATATTAAAAAGCGAGTTCACAAGGTCAGCCTGCTTGCAGCTTGGGCCAAGGCCGGCTGTCTGCTGCGCGGGCTCCTGGTTCTCTGCTCCTTCCTTTTCTTGGGTCTGCCTGTATACCCTTCTGACTGCAGCCCTCGGGCGCGCCCTGCTTACCCAGGGAGTCCTTCTCGGGCGAGGCTTTGCTGCTCTCGGAAGGGGCCGGGGAGAGCTCCTCCGCCGCTGAGGATGACGCGTGCGCCTCCTCCTCGCCCTGCGAGCCCCCACTGCCGCTGCCGCAAACCAGCGCTGGGGGCGGCGGGGAATCTAGGGCTCGCTCTTTCCGGGCCGCATCAGCTGAGCCTGAGGCGAGTGCCGGTGGCGGGTCGAAGCCGCGCCCGGGGGGCTGCGCGGGGAATGGGCTGGCGCCGAGCTGCTGCACACCGCCGCTGCTGCCACCGCTGCCGTAGCCCTTGGCCGTGCCGTAGGCCTGAGAGAGGCGGAAGTAGCCGGGCACTGGCACGCCGCTGGAGGCGCCCAGGGCACAGCCGTCGGGCGGCGGGCCCCGCGGGAAGGGGGCCAGATCGGTGGCGGCTGCAGAGCTTTTGGGGCATTTGTCCGCCGAGTCGTAGAGGCAGTAGGAGCTCTCTTCTTTGATGTTCTGGGCGAAAGAGCACGAGGTTGCCTGTGGTGGGGCCTGGGGTGGTTGTGGCGGGGGCTGCTGCTGCTGCTGCTGCTGCTGCTGTTGCTGCGACGGCGGCCCCTCAGGCGGCTCCATCCGGCAGGACCGGGGTGCGTCTAGCCACAGGTCTATAGGAGCCGGCGCATAGCCGTGCCCTCCAGGACCCAGGGCCCCGCTACCGCCACCACCTCCAGGCGAAGCTGCCTCATTGCGCTTGCTGCCCAGTGCCGGAAAGAGCCCGCAGCTCTGCAGCCCGTAGGGCAGGTCGGTGGCAGGCGGCAGGTAGACACCGCCGTGGGCATAGTAACCACCGCCGCCGCCGCCCCCAGCGCCACCGCCACCACCGCCCGCTTCGCCTCTGCCAGAGCTGATGAGCGAGTCCACCAAAAAAGAGTTCGCGGCGGGGCTCTCGGAGCATGACATTGTTGTGGGATAATTTGGCGAAGGGAGCAGATAGCCCTTTCTGGCTGACATTTCTTGTGCAAAACATGCTGAATACGATTAGCAATCCCCCCGCACCACGGCGGGCTCCAGCAGCCAATCCCGAGCCAGAGTTTCCGCGCGACCACTCCCAGTTTGGTTTCGTAGGCGCGGGGCCGCTCTCCTAGGACGCCCTCAGAGTCCGCGATTGATATAAATATGTAATCTGTATTGATGGGCTTGAAGACGCACGCTTGACACCTTGGCCTGAAGGCCGGGAACTCTCGGGGTTGCCCCAAAGTGGATGGTGGGGAGCCTGGCCCTGGGTTCGCTCCGCCTCTATTTGGATGTGAGCCTATGCCAGGGTCTGTTGGAAGCGCTCTTGGGCCCTACGCAGTTAACAAGTGGGGTGTTTATGGTGCGCACCCCAGATCTCCTTGGGTGCTCCCTATTCCTGTTTCAGAAGAGGTCACTAGGCCCTGGTGCCCTATGACCACTTAAGGGAACCCTGTCCGGGGTCTCCTATTCTGCTCTGGTCCTGGAGATGACTCCTTCTCTGAAATTTGACTCCCCAAAGTGGTGAAGCTGGTCTTAAAGCCATTGGGATCCTAGCAATGTCCTGAGTGAACTAGAAGCTGTTGGCCCTACTTCTGACATCTCACACAGAATATTCCCCCAAATGCAATGGCTGATCCCTCTCCCTTTGACCTCCAACACTCTCCTGCCTCATGGGTGGATCCAGTCAGAATTTCCTCCTCCCTAGTGCTCACCTGGCTTGCCTTCTGTGCATCTCCTGTTGGGGAATCTTGGTGGTCTGGCAGGCATGAGTGAGCATGGGAAGTGACTGGCAGCCTCAGCTAGACGAATTTCCCCATCAAACAGGAGGCCAGAGCCAGGTCCAGGCTCCTTCCCCATCACTCTGAAGAGACCTCAAACTCAAGTCTCTTAGGGGAATTGAAAGATTGACCCTAGCGTCTTTCTTCTTCTAGGATGGGGAGACCTGAAAGGGGAAACTTGGAGGAATGTGCCCAGCCGATATCTCTACCACTGTTACCCCTTTCCTTATAGCCCTGGCATTCTTATAGTCCTGAGGACTATAACAAAAATGATGTCACTACACTTTTGCTTCTCTCTCTCTCTCTGCCTCTTTCCCCAGCCCTTCCATACTCAAGGCTGGTGCAGTGGTTGCTCCTAAGGTGTGCGCATTTTAATAAGACCCAGGGTGAAAACATGTATTCCCTCAGGGACCATGTGCTAGGCTTATGACCCTCTTATAAGAATGTTCCAAGCCAAGCCCTTTGCTCAGCAGATACTGAATGGGTCCTACTCAGGGGTGCTTTCTTAGCCAATTGGAAATGGCCAGCCTGGGTCACTAGCCCCCAAATGTGAGCCTCATAGAAGGCTCAGGAAATGCAACCTTTTCCGGCTGGCCAGATCCAGTGGAGCCAGGGAGGTCTCTACCTTGCCCTGACCTGCAGGCTATAGGTCTCCAGAATGACCCAGGCTAGCTGTCCATTCAACTTCAATTGAAGCTGGAGTTGCTGACCATGGGGGTCCCAGGAAGTAGAGCATTCCAACCTCTGCCAGTAACAGGGAAAAGACTCTTGCATCCTGGTGGTCTTGGTCTGATTGCTTCTAGGATGAGCTCAACCCCAGAAGGAAGGCATCCTAAGAAAACTCTGGGAGGGAACAGGAGATATGGCGAGGTACAACCCAGACTCTGGTTTCTAAGAACCCAGCAGCTGCTGTTGCGGCTGCTCTACAATCATGCCCAAGAGTGCTTGCCACCGCTATGGTTAACACAGTGATCCAGCCCCTTCCACCTCCATCCCTGTGATGAATGGCTCTAAGAAGACAAGAAGACAAGGTATCCGAATACAGAAGAAGGGGATGGTGGAGAAAGAGAAAAGACAGAAGGAGAGAAGGACAGGGAGAAAAAAAAAGAAAGGGAAGAGTATAAGAAAGCTAGTTTTCTCCAGCCTGACAGAGTGCGACAGCTGCAGCTGCAGCTTAGCTGAATTGGAATAAGTCTGTGCTGAGACATCAGTAACTCCGCACTCTTGGAGTTGCTCCTGCATCCAAGAGCAAGACAAATTCTCATCCTTGTAGGCCTGAGAGGCTAGCGAATCTGAGTGCTGAAAAGCTTAGAGCCTGCAGTCTGGGACCCTACTTTGGGCTTCGGGGATATGCTTGACCCTATTCTGCTCAAAGAGGGTGAAATTGACTGGGATTATTGTGTTTAGTAGTGCTACTTGGAAATTCCAAAAAGCTAGGTCTGCCTGAGAAAGACACTTGCTCCTTAGCACTGTCCGTGCCTCTCTGGAAAGGTCTGTCATGTGGGAAGTAGGTGGCAAGAGCAGGGAGGGTTCCTTGAGGAGAAGAAGCCCTAGAGGGCACAGCAGATTTAGGGCCTAGAGCCCTGCCTGTCCAGATCCAATGTAGAAAGCAACTTTCCAAGCTCAAATCTGGGAAGGCAGTAGCTGTTGGAGAGTATGATTGAGATAGTGGAAGCTACAAAATTAAAGTGAAAGACATTGATGTAAACCTGTCTTTCATAACCTTTTAGGATGCCAGGGACCCCTTTGGAAAATCTAAGGTGAGTTCTGACTTATCTGGTAAAAATGTGTATCTGTGCATTCCCACAATTCAACCATCATTTTCAAGGAATTCACAGACCCCCTCAAAGCCTGCTCCTTGAGCTCGCCAGAGCATGAAGGTCTCTCCTGGGACTCAAGGGACCCTGACAGTTTGGCTGTTAAGAAAAGTTGATGCCCTGCTGCAGGCAGCCTCAGAGTGGTTTTGGCCAGGGTCCTGTAGGACCGCCAAATGGGTTCCTAAGCTGGATGGGATCCAGAAGCCTGCAAGTTCCAACCACAGTTAGGAAAATTAGCTTAGTGTACTGCATCTGCTACAAAAGGCCACCTTTGCTAAAGAGCGAAGGAACTGGAGGGCCTGCCACCAGTATCACAGCCCGTGGCATTGGCACTTGGGTCTTTATGGACCTTTGTGGTGGTTGGGATGTGTTCCTCCAGCATTACTCCCCCTCCCACCCCCAAAACCAGCGTTTACTTTGAACTTTCTTGCTTAGAAAACAATAAAAGTGTGTAGGCCTCTATGGAAGCCCCCTTTTGGCCTAAGTATTCTGTCCTACCCCACTAGGACTTGCTGAGCCGGCCCGTGAGCTCCCTGCACTGACTGGCTTGCTGTGGCCGGTTCAAACTAAAGAATCAACGCCGCAGAAGCTCAAGTTAAATGCCACCCAGTGCTTCCTCAGCCCTCAGAGTTGGTCTGGAGCCCCTAGTATCCCTGACCAGAAAAGCCCCAAAGCTCCGGACCTCTTTAGACTGTAAGAAGGAGATGTTAGCCTCCTCAATAAAATATTCCGTTTATCGATCGCTTTGGCTTCCTGAGGTTTCCCATCCCTGAGAGATCGAGAAAAGCAATTCAACCGCAGCAAGGGTTGGTTTCTGTCTACTCTCTCCCTCTTGCCCGCTTGCCTTTCTTACCCTTCACCCTTCCTTCCTGAATTCCTTTCTCTCCCTCAGGATGCCTTTGACCTAAAACCCTGGGTGCCTGCTTGCCTCAATCAGGCTTGTGCAGCGGTTCCGCGGACTCTGCCGCCGCCGCCGCTGCTGCGGCTGCCGCCGGTAGAGCCTAAGTTTTATTTCGGAGTAAATACTGCCCATTTCTACCTGGTGATAACACTCAGCCTTTCCATGGAGCTGAGATAAACACCAGGCCCATGGATCTTGCAAGCCCTTTGGCGGAGGATTACTTTGCAGTTCATTAGAAGCAGATTCCTCTTCCTGAGTAGGCCCTTCCAAACAAGGAGAAATAAAATACGAAAAACAAGTTTGTGTTCTTTTTCAGGAAAAAAATTTCAGGTCCTGAGCTTGAGATAGCCAGTAAACAATTTATATCTGGAGGTCATTCTCAATACTTTCTAGGCTCTCAATTATCCAGCAGACTGTGGGGTTGGACTAACGCCCCATAGAGGAAAAATTAATGCCGTTTACTCATCTTCAACATTAACAAAAAATTCAGGGCTTTCTCCGAATCGCTAATTTATGCATAACTAAAAATTTTCCATAAGAATGACGTTCTTTTTCTGTTGTTCTTTAGGAATGTTAACAGTTCCAGGCATATTTGAACCGATCAGGTGCAATCTATTCTTTAAAAAGCTTTTAAATCTTTTCCTAAATCCAATCACTGAGCTGGCCCTTCCCTCCATCTTGGGTGGAAGTGTAGGGGCCTTTTCACACACTTCTTAAATCGCAGTATTCTTAATTTTTGCCCATTATAAACGGCCTCTTGCCTTGAATAGAAAGGCCTTTCTGGGATTGTAGGAAGAGCTCCTACTGCAGAGAGCCGCTCACCGTGTGATGCTTATTTCTTTTCATGGTTGCCTTTTTCTGACATAGTTTGGGAGCTGATGTACAATAAAGACTTGTGACTCTGATGAGAAAAATTTACATACAAACAGGCAATACTTCATTTTTCTGGATCTCTGTAGAATCCCACACATTGCATATTTGGGAAAAGAAAATAACTTTTTCAAGAAACTGTAAAAATATTACAATAAAAATTTAAATATGGGAGGAAAAGGGAATTTTAATTTGGACTCTAAAATGTAAGCATTTTGATAATTTAAAATTCAATTTAAGAGAGTCCTGAAGGAATGACCACTTATTCAGACTTTATCCTCTGGCTTGCTTTTGAAAATGGATAGGTATTTGCCAATGCATTTTTGCGTATTTGCAAAATACAAAAAAAAAAAAAAAGAGCTCAGTTTCGCATAGAAAGTGCTGCAAAATCCCAGCCAGGTTTATAAGGGCACATTCCAGATAAGCAATACAAAGACTTCTCTGGCAGTCTCCAGCCTCAAGAATCAAATGCGACTTCACCGAATTAGCCTTTTTTGGGAACAAAGGTTTTCCATAGGCTGCTAGGCAGACCTCAGACCTCACCTAGTAGGAAACCAACAACCTCCGGCAGTTTGCCCAGGGAATAATCCTGCTCCAGCGGGCTGTGATGAAGACCACCCTATTGTTTTGAGTAGAAACTTTGTTTTTTTTCCCCAGTCCTTTCCGCCCACAACTCCCTATCTCGGCGGGGCTGGAACCCGTTAGCCTGGATGCTTCCCACCTCCACCTCATTCTATTCTTAATATTTCCACAAAATCGAAACATCGCCTTGGGTGAAATTCTGACGCGTGCAGCTAAAATCAACAACTTTTTCCACTTAGGCCTCCTTTTGCTTTCCAACATTAGAGAGCGATGTGAGAAGGGGGTGGGACGAAGGCCTACTGCGACACCCCACACACCCAGTAATGTTCCTGGCCCCTGCTTAGACAACGGCCACCTCCCCGCTCTCACCCATACCCTGGTGAAATTGCTAAACTTGTGTCCTCTTACCTTGACACATTTCCGAAATCACTGCAAAGGGGCTTCTCTACGCCGGGACGCAGGCAAGGCCTAGCGAAGGCAAGTTGCTCTAGATTACACCAACTATTTCTTGAGCGTGAACCCCCCCACACACTTGATACGAAGGGGAGCAGGACAAGTGAAATATTGTACCGCGCTGCTCTTAGTATCAGAAGCGAACAAAGGCCAAGAATCACGCTGGGGTTCCCGGCTCCCCGGCGGCTTTGACATTGATCGGAAGTGCGCCATCTCGTGGCGGCTGCGCGACTAGTTCCAGACAGAGCTCCAGCAGCCAGCAGCCAGCCCAGAGAGGGAAGCTGGTTCTGGGCAGAGAGAGAGGGGAAGAGAGGACAGAAGGAGAGAATGTGCCCAGCCCGCTGCTATTGAGATCTCATTTTTACATCTAAGAAATTGCTGCAAAACCCCAGCCGGGTTTATAGCGGCGCATTCCAAATATGCAAATTGGCCGGCCCGGGACGGGTTTACGACCACATTGTCACAGCCATCGGAGGATGGGCTTTTATAGGGCTCAGAAATCAAATCCGCGCCCGCCCGCCGCCCGCCCGCGAGCAGTTCTCCTGGCTTGAATCTCTCTAGCAACTTGAGAGACTTTGGTTAATCTTTAACCATCCCAAAGGAAGTCTTTCCCTAAACCAGGGCTTCCCTGCCCGCCCCCTTCTCGCCCCCCAGGAGGGCTCTTGTTCACCTCTGTGCGTCTATCAACCTAGACATTCATTTAGGGGTCTGTCCCATTCCCTTTCAGCTTAGTTTCCCCTGTCGCGCCAGTTAGACAAACAAACAAATAAACAGTAGGGTCTGGGGCCTCTCTCCAAATGGGACCCTCTTTGCTGCTCTGGCCCTGCCTGGGTGGTTGAAGAGTGGGTGGGGTGGGCAACAAAAGGCTCTGTCCTTTCCGCCCTGCCCCTCAAGGTTATGGGTGATGTCCAAATTTAAGGCAGAAGTTCAAAGGCAGCAAACAAAGAGGAAACCGGCATCTTTCTTTCCCCAAAGGAGAGAAGCTGCTTCATCTGGGAGCTGGGGAGAAAGCGCACTTATAGGTTCCTGAGAGTTTGCTCTGCTTTGGTAGCCAAACTGATTCCCTTCTTGTTGAAGGGATCCAAAGGGCATCCCAGAGGAGTTCTACTCAGGCCTCCCAGTCCTGAGGTGAGCAAGGGCAACTCAGGGTCAGACCCATGGGCCACCTCAGGCCCCAAGGTCTTCTCCACTGCTGAGGTTACTCTGAGAGGATAAGTCCCACATTCTAGGGCCTGAGATCCCACCGCTAGGAGCCCACTTTCCATAGGACATGGCCAACCACCTTGCCTTCTCAAGTTTGGCTTCTTTGTAGCTAAATCCTGATTCAGTATACCTTGGGTGCCTGGTAACTTGCTTTTTTTTTTTTTTTTTTTTTTACTAGTGAAAGGGTGTTGGGAGGGGAGACATTCAGCAATAAAAGGCAAGCAGGGAGAGGAATGTCACACCAGGACCCAATACTCAAGCTTTCACTGTCTTTATTTTCCTTGTGCCCTGTATACACGCTGGGACATATTTGGTGGGTAAGAATCGAGGACAGGTCAATACTCCAGACACAGGGATGCAGAAGAAATTCAGAAGGAGGGTGCCTAGCTTTCCCCGATGAGGTCCCCAGGTCCTGGCAGGCTGAACTGCCTCCAAGCATCCCCTAACACTTTCCAAATGTTGCAAGAGATTAAAAAGACCATTCTCAACACCCTTCCTGCAGTCTAACACCCCAAAAGAAATTGACTAATGGTTAAAAAAAGTATTCAAACAAATTAGGTTATGGTTTCTTTATTTACAAGTTTTTTGAACACCATCCCTGTATGAAGCATACATTCAAATATTCTTAGCAGTGAACATGTTTAACCGTGGAACACTGTAAACAGTTAGAGCCTTTAAATATTTTCATCTTACCCCCCTCTACATTGCATCTTTTAAAAATCGCTTTGGTTCCTTCAGGGAAATATATATATATATATATAATATAATATTTATCATTTAAAATAATTCCAAATCATTCTCCAGCTCTTGGAAGGTTGCCGGAAACTTCCAAGCTCAGTTCTGATCCAATGAGGGCAGAGTATGGCACCGAAACCAGGGACTTTGGGGGGACTCCAGCCCCTCATAGCATCGCTGAGGACCCACTGGCCAGGCCAGCTGCTCTGGTGCCCCACACTGAGCAAGTCCAAGCTTCATTAAATGTGGTGGAGACTTTGCCAAACTGCTGCACTCCACAGGCATTTCCTGCAGAGATCCAGGAGCCAGAAGCCTGGGTGCAGCCTTTTCTGTCTTCCACCTCAGGGAATAGTCCACTCTGCAGCCAGGCTTTGGGCCTCAGCAGCAGGCTGGGATGAAGACCCTGTTTGATAGGAAGAAAATCCAGGTGGGCTGCAGGAGGTGGCTGTTAAAAGCTCAGGCCTCGAACAGAGTGATGGGTAACTAGGAGTAGTAGAATGACACCAGTGCCACCTAAACAGTAGATTTCTTTTCCCTCAAGGATCCTCAGCCTTCTCCCACGTCACAGCTACTTCTTAGTCCAGCTGCCTTTCACAGTGGCTTTGGAAAGCAGCCTCATTCTGGGCATCTAGGAATCCTCCCCTTTCCTTGCCCCTGTCCCCAAGCTGAACTGGGCTTGGAGAGAGCACACAGCATTTTGACTTAAGAGTCCTGGGGGTGGGCAAGCTCTTTGTGGAGGGTCCTGGGAAGGGTTGGTCCCCCAGGGACCCTGGCAGGGGGCCTAGTCCCCCAGTGGAGACCACACCCAGCCCCAAGCTCTTCAGGCTCCAAGAGTGAACCACCAGGGGTCCCAAACCATTCATTCTAGTTGATGCACAACTCCCAGAATCCAATTATTATTAGGAAATTTAACCATGGAGATCTAAACCAAGAGAATCCTAGGGCCCCTTCTCTTGGGTGATCTGGGTGTAGCTTTCCCTCTCTTGTACACCTCCTTTTTTCAAAAGTCACTGTGTGGCTTGACCTTGTCAAGGGCAAAATCTGCATATTATCTCACGTGTATGAAGCCCCCCACCCAATTCCTGCAGTCTGGAGCCTTAGAGGAGTGGGTTAGCAGAGTAGTACTGTAAACGGTCTCTGTTAATTTTTTTTTCCTTCATTCTTCTGTTTTGAAACCAGATTTTGACTTGACGGTCGGTGAGGTTAAGCATTCGGGATAGTTGCAGGCGCTTCTCTTTGTTGATGTAGACGCTGAAGAAGAACTCTCGCTCCAGCTCTCTTATCTGGTACTTTGTATAGGGGCAGCGCTTTTTGCGGGTTCTTTGGCCACCTATGGAGGGAGAAAGGTAGGGGGTGAGCAGGGCAGGGGGGATTGCCTGTAATCCTCCCCAGAGTTGAGGAAAAGGGCTGGCCACAGGGTCTGGAGGCCCAGCCTAAGCCCCCTTAAGGTCTCATCAGGCCTTGGTCTCAGGTTCCTATTGCTGGCTGGGGACAAGCTGCAGTGGGAGGCTTAGCCGCAGATAAAAGCCAGCTCCCCAGATAGGCCCCCGGGGAAGGTGCTCCCGCTGCCCCCTGAGCAGAAAGGAGGACTCCTCACAGCAACAGGCTAGTTTGCTTGTGGAAGCCGCTTTGAAAGCAGCTGAGTGGGGGTTGCTGGCTGCTTCAAGCCCCGCCAGACTAAACAAACAGCCGCCTGTGGACATTTCACCTTCAGCACCTGGGCCGCCTGTTCTAGAGGTAGTAAAGGCGGCCTGGGCCCCAATCTGTCCCTATAGCGGCCACTATTCCTCTAAGGTTAACATCTGGGGTAGCTGCTGCGTCTTTGTCAGCTTAAGTCCTGGCCACCAGCTCCTGCCTCCTCTGCCAGCCTCCCTGCTCCTTCGAGGTGGGAGGTGGCAGCGGAAGCCCCCCTGCCCTGGGCTGAGCACCTCCATCACACAGCCAGGGGGCTTGGGGGGGCAGGGAAGTTATTTTAGGTAAGGTGGAGGCAACCGAGGCTTTCCAAAGCTTCAGACAGGCTCTACTTCTCCTCCCTTAAAAAACAAAACAAAACAAAAAACCCACGAGACAGGAAAAAAAAAAACACCACTTTTGACAGATTTAATAACAATTGTGAATAATATGCAGTTGGACAGAAGACGGCACATAATTGCCACAGCGCCAGAGGAAAATGGCTTCCTTTGGACAAAAAGGCCAACTTTGGGTTAATTTGTTTCTTTTAATATATTGCTCAAGCTAAGCGGGCTACTTTATCTGTTAAATGCGCTCCTAGCGCCATCATTAAACAGCGATGCCTTTGAATCCCAGCCGGGACTGAAGTCCCAGCGCAACACATGGCTTTTATAAAAATCTCCGGATTACCTCGCTATCAAAGGCTCCTGAAGCCCTTGCAGGGGGAATTTACAGACGCCCACCTCCGGCTCCCCAGCCTGGAGTTGGCCCAGAGCGGGATCGAGCTGAGAATCTGGGAGCTGAGAAGGGAAAAAAGGGAAAAGGGGAGTTGGGTTTTTTTTTTTTTTTTTTTTTTTTGCAGGCATGCTTTGGCCGGTGGGTATTTCACGGCCAATTTCAGCACTCGCCACGTGATCCCGCCTTTTATAACAAAGTTTTGTTGGGGGAAACCTAAAGGCCCTTCATAAACCTTATATGCTTATAAAACAGCATATAAAAATTTAACAGCGGTGCTGCGCTAGATTTCCAACTCCCCTTTCATAAAGCGCGGGGCGCTGCCTTTATACGTACTGGAGCCGCCGGCCTTGTCCTCAGTGTGGCCGGAAGACGACTCGGGGCTGCTGCTGCTCTCGGGGCGCCGCCGCCGCTCCTTCTCCTCCGCCGCCTCCCGGCAGCCGCCGCCGCCGCTGTCCGAACTTGAAGTTGCGGGAGCGCCGGTGGCTGCCGCCGCCGCCGCCGCCGCCGCCGCGGAGGTCGCCGTGGCCGCTGGGGGCCCCTTCTCGGCGTTCTTGTCCCCAGGGTAGTCGGAAGCCGCGAGGTTTTCCGGGGTGCCGTAGGCCGTCTCGAAAAACTGGTCGAAAGCCTGTGGCAGAACGCCGTTCCTGCCCACGGTGCTATAGAAATTGGACGAGACGGCGGGGGTGGGGTGGTGGTAGACGTTGGCGGAGCTCTTGGCCAGCACGTCGCCAGGCACGCCGGCCGCGCTGGGCGCCTGCAGGCAGTCTCTGTGCACGAGCTCCTCTGCGGAGTAGCAATGGGCCAGATTGCCGCGGGGGTGCCATTTAGTGGCGGGCTCAATGGCGTACTCTCTGAAGGTCACTTCGCGCACGGGTTGGACCTGGGGCAGGTTGGAGGAGTAGGAGTATGTCATTGGGCGCGAAGACGGGGTCTGGGGCAGAAAAGAAGGGAGGCTGGAGAAATCTGGACCCGAGACGTAGTAAGTACAACTTGGCAAATACATGTTAGAGGAGCAGGGACCACGCTCATCAAAATCCATCATTGGGCTACCTTGGGCTCTCCGCAGTAGCCGAGCTTAACATGATTCTCCACTGCAGCTGCCTCTTTGAAGCGGATCCGTGAAGTAGAAATTTGGAGACGTAAGCTGACGTGGAAATCTATCCCCATCCTTAGCAGGGAGGTGCTGGTCATGTGACCCGATGTTGAAATTGACAAGCTGCGAGCTAGTCCGGGCCTTTCCCCCCCCCTTTCCTTTTTTTCCCCTCCCCTCCCTCCTCGGCTTCCTTTCTTTGTAGCCACCTCAGGGGAAGCAACAGATCGTCACTCGGTGTTCTCACCGAAAGCACGTAATCGCCGGTGTAACTCATGTTGGCTGGGGGGCCTCCCGGCGTGCGGTGAGGCTGGGGTGCGCCCTGGTGCAGCTCGCTTTTGCTCAGCTGCACGATCCTGGCCCTCGAGTGCGCCGAGGGCGGTGAGAGATTTCAATTCCCCAGGTCCCCACCCCCACTTCCCGGGTGGGTGAGGGATGCTCTGGGCTGGGGGTGGCCAGGTGGAAGCCCAGAGCTGTGTAGCCCATGGTCTCAGAGTCTGTTCTCCTGGAGGCTCACGTTCGCACCCACTTCTTCGCAGCCCCCCTCCCACAGGCTTGCTCTGGGAAGCCCCTCAGCCTCAAATGCTGTCCGGACCCCTTTTGGGGCCAGGTTCCTTCGCAGGATGTGCCGGCCTCGTGGCTTGTCCGATTTGCACGGTGACTTGATTACACGCCCGCATTCACGGTCACTTCCGAAGCGCTTTAGTGCCTTCCGTCCCTAAATCGACAACAGCCAGGGCGGCTTCCCCCGCAGTTTTTCAAGGATTCGCGGGGTCCGGAAGGGCATTCGTCTCACCCGGGATCCACCTTTTCCGTAACGTTCCCTGCTGGCCTCCTCACCCCACCCGCTGTCCTTGGAGAAACCCCCTTTGCTAGCAGTCTGCCCGAGTCCCACAGACTCGGAAAAGCCAGAGGCTCGGGGCTGCGCCTCTGCTCTCCGGCCTGCCGGCCTGCCTGGTCTTCTGGAGCTGAGGAATCGGGAAACCGTGCAATTGAGGCGAGCCTTGGGCTGGTTTAGAGGCGCTGACATCCGAGGAGCCTTCCCCTGGGTATGCTGCACCTTTGGGGGACCCCACCAGGCTGCTTGCCCAGCTACAGGGCTGTGGGAGGGAAAGGGGGCCAGCAAGGAAGGAGTGATAGCCAAGGAGTCCTGCCTAAGAAAGGAGTAACCTGCCTCTTCTTTTTCCTTGCAAATCCTAAGAGTGAAAGTGAGGGATGTGCAAGGCAGAAACTCAGAAGGCTCTGTGTCTTTTTAGCTACTCATTCCAGAGAAGAAGCAGAATACCAAAAAGAGAAAGGTGCTTCCCATTTCCTGCACTGTGGGCAATAAGGATGACTTGAAACGTGCTAGGTTTGCTCTAAAGATAGAGTCAGAGGCCACAATGACTGGACTGAACATGCTTTTCTTGGGAAGAGGAAGCAGGAAATTTAAGTAGGCAAAATAATGCTTATCATTCTGCAGGACTGAAGGAAGAATATTTGGGGAAAATGAAAGAAGGGAGAGGGCACAGAGCTGCCGGGCAGGGCCACAAGGAGGAAGGGGACCCAGACTTGAGGCCTCTCCATAACTCTAGGAAGGAAGGAGCTGGGGTGTCACAGAAAAAGGTCCGAAAATGAAAACCTTTTCCCTTTCCCTATCCAGGCAATAGCCAAAGGTATTTACATATCTTGGGGAGATTTAGAGTATAAACTCTAAGATCTTTGGTATTTAAGTGTCAACATCGATTTATTTATTTATTGCTGAGCTGACTGTAACTGACTCAATAACAAATTTAATGATGTATTGCACTGGAAAGGAAATATTCTCATTATGTATTTTCTCCAAATAATGACCCACTATTGCATTTGAATACCCACTGTAAATATCAATAATATCAAGTAATTACTCTGTAGTGGAGTAAACTAATTTATTAGCATTAATGTTTATGTGCTCCCCCCTTACAGGGTTGCTTATCACAAATCAAACTACTTGGACACATTGGTTTAATGAACTCTTTATTCAGGATTTGCTGCAAGAACTTTCATGCCCCTTGAATCCCTGAGAGCTGAACTTGAAATTATTCGTGCATCTTCAGTTTGACTTATTTGTCCAGTGTGGCTTTCATAGAGGGAAGCAGCAGTGCAGTAGCGTAAAGAAGAAGATCGGTGGGAGAGAAGGTTGATGTAGAAGGAGAGCTTGGGACCTCCTAAAATTGGGAATCACAACTAAGGGATTGCACTGCAATGAACAAACTTTTATTTCCTGCGGTGACCAACAAAGCAAAATATTTATTTCTCTACAGTATCTGTTTCTTGGAGACAG
This sequence comes from Aplodontia rufa, assembly GCA_004027875.1. Classification (NCBI taxonomy): domain Eukaryota; kingdom Metazoa; phylum Chordata; class Mammalia; order Rodentia; family Aplodontiidae; genus Aplodontia; species Aplodontia rufa. The sequence continues at coordinate 103,377 of PVKS010001057.1, forward strand.
AATATGATAGGGAGAGCAAGAGATTTCAAACAGCAATATTCCAGCAGTTTCCTGTCTTGATTTTGACTCTCCCAAACTCTTCCAGCAGCCCACCCAGTCCTCGCCACCCCTACCCTCGAACAAAAGGAATGCATGAAGGGTTTCAGGGACTTTGCCATAACAAAGGCGCCACCACTGCAGGGCTCGCCCCGCCCCTGGGTGAAGGCAAACAAATTCTTGCACTTGTATTAGGGCTTTTAAGACCATAATTGAACCCGGGGGCGTCTAGGAGAACCGAAAACAGTTCTAGACAGACCTGCGGTTTTATAGCAGTTTTGGCAGTCAACTTCAGCTTGTGCCTTAGCAGAGGGGCCACGGTGGCCCACCAGCAGGGGGGACGCAAGTCTGCCTCCCCAGACGGTATACAGCCCCTCTCTTAATTAGATGGGTTTCCCTGGTGCCAGGGAGAAGAGGTGCTCGCAGAAAGGTGGGTATGGATTTGTGCGTGGTTCTGCATAACCATTGTCTTCTGTGTCTTCCTCCAGGGCCAAGCAGAGTGGGTGCTTGCATGGCTGATCCTATGGGTGACAAGGAGACAAGGCGATTTCTCAAGGAAGGCCTGGGGTAAAGGAAGGAGTTCCAGGAGTGGTTGGCTGGGCAATTGGGCAGGCTGTACCAAAGCCGGGTGCCCAGAGGGACTTGCATCCTGGAAGGGGGCGTGTGGGGGCGCTGCCGTGAAGATGGATGAGGGAAAAGGCTTTTGATGCCAGAAGCAGGGAAAACGCCCCGAGCTGCCGAATGCTTTTAGTTCCCCAGCAGGAACAAGAGGCGGGTGCTCAGATCCCAAGGCTGCGCAATGTTCCCAGCTTTGACTGATCCTCTTGCGCGGAATGTACACAGGTAGTGTGAATGTTTCTCTTTGGAGGCGGCAGGGGTAAGAGGTGGGCGTCCAAATCTTGGGGAAGAATAAGAGGCAGAACTGCGGACCTTTGGTTTTGACTTTGCTGTAAGCCTAATTGACTCTTCGGCTTTGCAGGAGGCCCAACAGCCGAGCTGAGCCCGGGCTCTGGGAAGACCCGAAAGGGGTTAAGGCCACCCCGGAAGGCCAAGTCCGAGTTCCATTTCTTGAAGAGACCGCGGCGGGCAAGGTTGTGACATTGGCCCTGGCGACTGTTTTCCCATAAGCTGTTCTTTCTCAAGAGTTCCACAGCGCGGGGGAGGGGGCATCTCCAGAAAACACGCTCTGCGTATATTTCCTTTAATCGTCAATCGGAGCCCCATGGCGGCTGATGCGCGAGGCCAAACATGTTTGGAGGAAGAAAAACAAAGGCAGGAAGTGGCGGCGGCCTGACGGTGCGTGTGTGTGTCTGTAAAGAAGGGAGGGAGCCGGTTCAATCTCTTCTTGTTTTTCCGAACTTCAAGGTCTAGGCAGTCCTCCGCAGGGCTGGTGCTGTCTCCCCGCACAGCGTTTGGAGGTGGCCACCCGGAAAGAAGGCCGGCGCCCGCGCCAGCTCTGTCAGGCTGAAACGGCTAACAAGGAGGGCTAACAAGGAGATTTAGTCAGCAAAACAGACCAAATTGGTTCTGAAGTTTGGGGGGCAGGCATCGCTTTCCGCACCTTCCTCGGAGGGCTGACTGCAACCGGGCCAGAGTGCTGGTCGGTGCAACCCGCACTCCACCCGCCTTCCCAGGCGGGATATCAGAATAAAGTGTGTCCAGGCGCCACTGCCGCATCCGCTTCTTCTTGCAGTAGGAGAGGTCCGGGCAGCGGCGAGTCACTCCGCGAAGTCCAGGCAGAGTGGCCTCGGGGCAGTCATTGCACAATTGGGCAAGTGGAAGCTTGTCACCGAGGTTGTCCAGCCGGGGGTGTTTCCAGTATATTCAAGGGACAGATGCTGCAAGGACCATCGTCTGACAGGCAGCTTAACACCTTCTCAGTCCAAAAGAGGATAGAGCTGTGGGGCAGAGAGTACCCTGGACTCCAGGCTTCTTAATCCCACCTTTCAAGGCTGATAGGCTGTCCTCTCTATCCTTGGGGCTGGCTTGGGAGACAGCGGCTGCTCCCTGTCCCCACAAATCTGGATATCTGATGTCTCCAAGTGCCTGTACTTGTAGTCCTTCGAATGCATAATCCATAGTGTGCATGTCAAACCAAGATGCCACCATTTAACACATTTCTTCTCAAACTGGTCCTGTCCCCCTGCAGCTCCTGCTAGCTCTTGTCCCATCCTGCCTCTTTCCAGCCAGTCCCTCCGTGTCAGTTCTCCTGCTTTTTCTGATGTCTTTCCTAGGTTGCACAAGAGCTGAGATGCCACAGGAGGGCACCTAATAATCAGGCATACAGAAAGGGGTTTGTTAAGTTTATGACTTCCCCACTCCCAAGATCTAAATTAGGTCTCTCACCTTTTTCTTTGGAATACTCCATCCCAAGCCCCTATTGTCTACTTTCTTTCTCCATCCCTCACCAACACTTCCCTTCCGGGGACCCAGCTCCTGCTTTTCTAATCTCTGTGGTAGCTGGCCTGAGAAGGGTGGGCCCATTTGACAGACCAATTCTCATTCCTAATGGTCTACAGTTGTTTCTCAGTGGATTGCTTATGGCACTATCAGTATTTTGCCTCTTCTTGCCGGCCTGAGCCTTTACTTTACTCTGTTCTCAAATGTTGCACTGTTTTTAGAAAGCTGAACAGAACACTATTGCTATCCAAGTGACCATTTTGCACACAGGTGCAAGAATTGGCTGGAAGGATGATGGGGGAAATGACCACAGAGCCCTGCCCAGGGTTGAGGGCCAGGCCTCCATTGGAACATCTCTTCTTCTAAGTAGGAGGTGTCCCTGAGGTTATTGTCCTTGGTAGTGAGTTAGGGAGATGGGTTGTCTGAGATGGCCCAGGAGATCTCCCAATATTTGTTCTCAGGGAATGGTCTATTGGCAGATTGTGATCAGTTCATCACTTTTGCTTCAATAAAATATCAGGGGGTCACTACTACCAGGTGGAAGCAGGGTTTAATATGTTCCTTTATCAAGGCACCAACCTTCCTCTTAAACTCTGTTACCTTTTCCTAAAGAATTGAAACAGGTAATGCCTTGAACTTGACCTCATGGTTGATTCTTAGTCTGACTAGCAGGTTCAATCATCCTCCAATGCCCCTAAACATCTAAAGAAGTCCATATTCTTCCCCTGGCCACTGGGGGGTGGGGCACAGGACTCAGCTGAGTGTCTCAATCGCCCAAGCAATCTGGTTATCATTTAATTTAGTGGGTCTCAAACGGATAGAAGAAGGGAGGGTTACTACCTTTGAGAAGTATTTTTATTTTTCCTGTTGCCAACTCATTAGAGAATATTTTATTTATTTTTTTCCTACAGAGTGGGAACAAATAGGGTGGGGAAAACTAAAGGGCGAAGCCCTGGTTCTCAGCGTCTGCCTTCTATTTCCCCTGCAGTTTCGGCCTAAACGGGTTTCTCCAGCCGAATGTATCTGCAGGAAGGAGGACAAAAGAGGGCGGTCCAACCAGAAGGTTGTCTCTAGTTCCTGGTCTTAGTCCGGAGGCTATGGCTCACAGGACCCCCACATGCCCCAATCTCCAAATACCTCCTAAGGCAGCTCCATTCCTACTCAGTGCTGTTAGGTGGTTCATACTACAGGCTTGAGAAGAGCCTCTGCTCCCATTAAGCCCTGCCCTAGGAACATCTCTCACCCACACTGCCAGGCAATTCTGCCATAGTACATTTGCAATCCCTTCAGCCATATATCTTCATCCCCACTCCCCACCCTCACGGCAGGCCAGGCCCAACCCTGTCCATGCAGTCTTAGGGGTAAAGCCCAGCTTTTCAGCTTTTTTTTTTTTTTTGAAAAAAGAAAAGACCATTTGCGGGTCCTCTGTGATTCATTTGGGGTGATAGGCTCAGCAGTAGACTAGGCTTAAGCTGCTTGCTGCTGAGCTTAATGCACTGATCTACTGCAGGCATTAAGAGGCTCCTTCCTCCCTGCATGGCACAGAGAGGGCTTCTTGGGGTCCAGGAATCTGAGGTCTTTACATTGGCAGAGTCCAACTACATCAAGAGTCACCAAAGGCCTGCCATACCCCATGAAGGCCCTGGACTCAGGGACCTTAGCAGGGTCTATGCTTTCCTATACTATACCCAGCCGCTGGCACTGCAGGCCACTTGTTCCTACCAGGAACCAGAACTCCGATCCAGCTATATCTGCTCCCCTGGGCTCTCAGGCCCTCACTTTTGCCCTGCTAGACCTCCACAGACTCCAAAGTCTCCTGAGCTGGGGAAGATCCCGCTCTTCCAGAAGGAGGACACATAGCCATCGGGGACTCCTTTCCAACAGGGCTGGGGTGGTGGTGGAAAGGGCGTTGGAAATCAAGAAAGAATACTGCTCCAGCGATGGAACCCAGGCTACCAGAACCCACTTGGAGCAGTAACGGTGACTCCGTCAATTGTACATCCTGCGCCTTCCTGAGATCGCGGCCGTCGCTACCGCCACCGGCCCTGACCGTCCCTGACCGTGGAGGAGGCGGCAGTGGCGCCGAGGACTTGACCTTTGTGGAGAGAGAGAGAGAAAAGCGCTCTCTCTGGGCCGCCGCCCGGAGGGGGACTCGGCTATCTCCGGCGTCTTTCACCCAATAGCAGCCCAGACAACCCACGCATGCTGCGCGGCTCACCCCTATTCCCCCCTCCATTTTGTGCAGTGTTCCCAGGCCTGCGGAGGAGAAACAAAGCCCCCGACACAGCTCTCACCACCTCCCCTGGGAGCTCCTATCCCCTCAGGCCAGAAGGCTCTGAGCTAAAGCTAAACAGTCTAAGACCCTCTTCGCTAACCTGACCCCAGCTACCCTCAGCCAGCGCTTGGGTGCAAGTCTGGGTGCCAACCCGGCCTCCGCTAGCGCTAAGGTCGGGTGCGCGGGGTCCTGGCGTCAGGCTGCGGGAGGCGCCCGGGCCTACAGCGGAGCCCAATGTGGCAGATGCGCCGGGCGCAGCAAGGCCAAAGGCAGCTTCCACGCCCAGGTGGAAAAAGCGGCTGCCTGGAGCGCCGGGACTCCGCCGCGCGAGTCCACAACGGGCCTGCGTGCCCAGCTAGCGCTTGGCTTCCTCGGATCTCATCCCACCGCTCAACTCCGGGCTCAGAAAGCGGAAGTATTTGGTAGAGAAAAACACGGTTCCTTTTCAGCCCGTCTCAAAACCCCTTTTAGAGAAAATGCTCCTGTCAAGTTTTATTTCCCGTTGCAAACCACCTTCCACGCTGCCAAGAATTAAGACCAGGAGAGATTAAATACCCGATTATTCTCTTGGGGAGGGAGGGGCGGGGCGGAGAAGGGGGCACCCGCACAAAACACTTCATTTGAATCTGCTTGTCCTCCTCAAATAGCGCCTAGAGAGCTCCGCTAGGCCCGCTCGGCCTGCGGTGACGTCAGCTTGCAGCTTTGGGGCGACTCACCGAGCGGTCCCGGGCCCTCCAACATCCGGCGCCTCCGGGTTCTACTGTCTTGACTTCAGCCTACCGTCCTGCCGCACGCCCGTGGCCATCCCTCGAGCCGCTGGAGCGAAGCGGGCTCCAGGAGGGTTGGAGCCTCCATTTTGAACAAGGGGTTCTTGTGGAAGTGTGGAGATTTGGGGCCGCGCCTCTGTCCCCAAGGGGTGCGACATCAGGCGACTCTCTGAGTCCACAGTAGCGCTTCTCCCACTCGTCCACACCCCTGCACTTGGGGGAGGCCTAGCACTGCCACACAACTTCTACCAAAGATTTGGAAATCTTACGCCCGTTGTAATTATTTCTGCACGGTGGGTCCAGCTCTTCAGCAGTGGGACAGAGCCGGACAGAAATGAAATCAACTGTGGCAAGGCCTTGGCGGCTTTCACGGAAGAATTTTTCTGCGCCAGCGTCTTTTTTCTTCTCTTTAAAATAGCAAGCACCTCTCAGGCCTTCGTCGGTGCTGCCGGAGATGGGCGAGAATTGAGTGGATAGTTGCATGAAGAAGGAAACTGACCTTATTTACCGGGCGGCCGAGCTGATAAAAACTGAATTAGCATGCCTGTCCTAAAACCAAGGAATAAATCTCCCCAGGCCTTTCGGATAGAGCTACATCATTGCTTATGAAAAATGGGATGCGAGCACCTCGCTACACATTTCTCTGATTCTCCAGGTCCTGGGCTGCTGACACGCATTAGATCAAGTTTAAAGGAATGCGCATAAATCAGAACCCACTAGCGTCACTAGCGTCTCCTCGGTTGAGTTCCAGGAGTCCAGAAGGGCGCCTCTGAACCCACAGGGTCCAGGGATTAGTAGTCCTGGGCAACCTCTGCCTCCACTCCTGAACTGGAAAATTTGCAGAGAAAGGGAGATGCGGCATCTTCACCCAACCTCCAAACACACACACATATCTATTATATAGTGAAATTTGGTCATTAGGTACTCCGCACACAAATGTGTCACTGTCAGCTGAATTTCACTATCTTGTGGGGAATTTCTAAGAAAACATTTCAATTAGGTTGAATTTTTTAAAAAAATAAATGCTTTCCTTTTTCTCCTTTCTTATTTTTTTTCCTATTCTATTAAAAATAATTTAAATGGATGGCTTCAGTTCTGCATCAAGTATAAGTAGTGGTGAAATAGTGACATTTTATAATCATCCACTTGAAATAATTTAATAAATCTGACAGTATGAAGAACATAGTGGAAAAGTAGGTTTTTTTTAAAGTCTCATTTATAATTTTTTTTGTTCAGGGAGTTTCCTTTTTAGGAACAAAAATACTTGAATCAGGTTTTCAATAATACCATCTATCCGTCAGTGTCTAGCAATATAATTCCTATGTTTCAAGAGGAGAATGGTGTCCTCCAGGCTGTCTTTGTTCTAAAGGTTTTAGGCTGATTGCTAGTTAGGTATTAAAGAGCCATCAAAATCCATAGCTACCTCAGCAAATCTGGCAGCTCCATGGATATTTTTAATAAGAATGAAGTTAGGTAAGATTGACACTATAAACAACCATTTTAGGATGGGTTGGCTGGGAGGGGAGAACCTGACATATCTTCTGTCATTACAGTTTCAAAAACTGGCAAAAGAGAGAAAGAAAGAAGGCTACTACTTTACCCAGGTTTCCTGCAGTGGTGATGGCTTTCGAAATGGGTAGTATTCAGGCTGCAGAGCTGCTGTTGACCTCTTTCCTAGGCCTGAGGCTCAGAATATTTCTTATATCTAAGGAAAAATATTCCCCATCAATAGGAGAGTCCCCTTTGGAATGGTTCATAAATACTGTTGGATCCAGCTTTGAGGAGATTTTCCACCACTTTAAACATTTTGGGAGAAAGTCATTACTTTGGCTTGATAGTAGCTCATTTAGAAATGGAACTGTGGAACAAGACTTGAGGTGGAGCTGAAGCAGCGTTTTCATTTGTTTCCACAAGTGGAGTGAAAATCCTTGGGGCAGCAACATACGGGTGCACTTCATGAGACCATTTAGTACATATTTCAGGACCATCTTTTTTTTAAGCTTTAGATTCTTTCCATAATTCTTCATCTATAAACCTTTCAGTCTTCAGAAAAGGTTGGAGAGGTTTCCATCAGTCATATTTGTAATCAACCAATATAATTTTCCATCATTATGAATCTGCTCTCTTCTAACATAAAGGTAAAATTAATCTGCATCTGATAATTCTGCATCCCAAGGCAGAATTAAAATGTTCCACCAACACTTTAATACATGTGTGGATTTGACAAAAAACATATTACCTTATGTGTATATTAAATATATAAACATACATATGTATTATTTATGACTCTGAACACAGCACTGTATGTGCAGTTAGGGGTCAATAAACAGTAGATATAATGCTTATAATAATAATATTATTATTATAGTTTTGATGGTGGTTGTTAATATTAAACATATTTATTTCTCCCACAAATCAAATGGCAGATTTGCAAGCATTAATATAAGATTGCACACCACCCTGGAACAGCACTCAGCTCTGAGCTATTCAGGATAACTCTTCTTCTGCCTCCATATTATGGTCATTTTGTAGATATGAGATATTTATAAGTCTCCTTACTGACCTCTTAAGAGGTGGGTTTCTTTGAATTTATTTCTGAAATGTAACTCTAGAACTCTAGAGTTAGCAAGGCATCCGAAACTTTTTATTTGCCGTAAAGACTCCCTGATAGCTCTAATTAGGGTGGGAGACCACCTTGGAGGGTGAGAGCCAGGAAAGAATGGTTACTTAAGAACACCTCTTGGACTGTAACAAAAATGTACAGCTTTAAAACAGATATGCAGAAATCTGAGTGAACCTCTATGAATACAAATCAAACTTGGACATTAAAGAAAAGGAACAAAACTTCATCTTGTAACATACATTTTGTACCTGAACTATAGAAATCCCTTTAAGTTACATTGTCTCCCGTCATCAACAATTAATGTTATTATATCTGTACAGATTCTACAATTATATATACAAGCACACACAAGCACTGATATGCAAATGTATACATGTATACACACATATGATATATTCACATATATACAGGCACATGTATAATTTACATATATTCAAATTTACTCCACCTGGAGCCAAATGAATGAGTACTAAATCTTTAAAACAACAAGTCAAGAAGGTAAGAGGTCTTGATTCCCTTGGAGTTGAAGAATTACAAGGAGGCTTGTCAACACGAGGTGGCGCCCTTGATCTACTAATTCAGCCCAGGCCAATTCATGAGCTGTCAAAAGTCAAGGTCACAAATTGTCCTTTTTTTTTTTTTTTGTCAAGGTCAAGGTTTAAGGCCTTACTTCGTCCTGTCATTTCAACAAATATCAAAACCTAGCCTTTCAGACACATTCAGATCCAAGAGCAGATTTTAAAATACAACAGCCTAGGCATTGCTGATACAAAACAACTGCTTCTCATTTTCCAGAGGGAGCCTGGGAATTTGTACTATCTCTTTCTCCTTTCTTTTCTTTCCCTTTCAGAATACCTGACACTTCCATCTCCTTGAAACACTTATCATTTTGGGGATTTTGGTTATGAGGAATTTCCCCCTTTTCTTAAAAAATGTAGCAAAAAAAAAAAAAAGCTGAATTAACAGAAATGAATGGTCCTTGGCTTGTATATGACAAACCTTTTCCTTTTCTTTCTGTGCAGTACACATTTAGCACAGGAAAGTAATGAGTATTTTCTTCATATTTTAATGACAGTGACTATTTTATTAACAGAATCGATACCACTATATTACTATCTATAGGTCTATTTCATTTTTAGTAGAAATATTTAAAAAGCAGGTGCACAAATACATTTTTCACAGTGTGCTGAATGTCTTTATTTACAAGATAGCATTTTAGAGTGAATATGAACAAAACAAATGTGCTGGTTGAAATAACTGCTTGGTTTAAATTGTGCTGTGAAGATGAATCCCTAAAATTTCTAATGAAGTCTCATAACACAGTAAACAAGGAAAATACTAACTCCTTAATAGATTGAAATATAGAACGTAGACATCTAAATAGTTCAGGGGAATGAATTTCCATTCAGAGTTTTCTAAAAAAGAAAAAAAGAAAAAAAAGAAAGAAAGAAAGAAAAAGATTTATCCAGTAAAATGTTAGCAAATATTGGAAAATGCCAATTTAAATTTAAAAAGGAATTGTGTTCAGACTGAAGTCCTTTTTGTTTGGGTGGGACCTTCTGGGAGATCTGACATAACGATCCTGCTGATCATCTGGTGATTTAAACATTTTAAAAGATACTAAATTCTCTGGAAAGTCTCTGATACTGGTGCAGTCCAAATGCCACAAACATGCTTGCTATTATCAGAAAGACATTATCAACCTGGGGTTTCCTTCTAAACTCAAAGGATTATCAGGTTGTATCTACTATTAAGACAAAAAATCCTTGGAAAAGCTTTCTCTCTTTCTCCCTTCATAGTAAATAGTTAAAGACCATTATTTCAGTACCTTCTCTTTTCCCCTTTAAACCTATACATGAAACATTTTCCAGAACATACAACGGTAGGAATTTCACAAAGATTTACCTGAGTAGGCACTTAACATGCAAAGGGGATGGCAACCTAAGAAGCACAAGCAGATGTTTACAACAGACTTCTGCTTTTGTAACCAACTTTCAGATCATTACCATCTAATAGTGTCCTAAAACATAACGGTCACATAAATACTTACGAGATTTCAGTAAATGCGTAACTTATCTGAAATTTCGTATTTAGGAGTTGACGTTTTACCCTAGAGTTTGTCATTTAACGGTCTGTTGGCGGGAGAACTGACAGTCTTTACCATTTTTAAAAGATTTTTTAAAAAAGTTGTAGATTCCATTAAAATGTAATTCACTCTTAGGAGAGCAAAATGCCAGTGTCTCTCTTTCCAATTCTTCAATTATTATTAAGCAGTATTACCATTATCTGGGCAAAACAATGAGTTCTGAAGCATTTCTTCAAGTTGCCCTGTGCTCCACTTTTTAATCCATTAACTAGTGGTCTTCAGTTTGTTGATGACTTTTTTCTCTTTGACCCTCCTGTTCTGGAACCAGATTGTAACCTGCCGCTCGGAGAGGTTCGTTGTGGCTGATATCCTCCTCCGTTTGTCCTTGGTTATGAATTTGTTCGTGGCGTATTCCCGTTCGAGTTCTTTTAATTGCACCTTGGTGTAAGGCACGCGCTTCTTTCTCCCCCTCCTATAGGAGCTGGCATCCGAGGGATGGGAGACCACGTCTGGAATATAGGGGAGAAGGCAAGTTACACAGGGATCAGACCCAGGCCAGGACACAGAAGACAGCTCGATCTGAGCCACCCGCCTGGTAGTGCCGGGCTGCGTTTTGCCACGCGCTGTACAATCCGGCCTTACTCCAAAGACTGGGTTAGTCAGGAGGATGGTTAGTTTTGCACTGAAATGAAATCTCCCAAATCCAGTGACCACCCCAACGGGGTTATCCTGCACACTCAGAGCGTGTTTTTCCTAGATCGCCTAGCCCAGAGGCCCACACCTTAGCGCCCGACTCAGTAACAAGACTCCTGTTCCTGCCTCCTCTCAGTTTGCTCCCAACAGAACCCCAGCACTGGATGCTTCTACAATGAGGCCATTTCTCCGATAAGGAATAGTGGTAATTTGATGAACCGAATATCAGGTCAATTTCTGATCCTTCAGTTCGGGTCAAGGGCTGGGGAGGGCGGGGCGCGGAGGGAGAAGGAATGTAGCTGGGGTACCCACAAGTTCCCTCCCAGCACCCCTTACCCAAGCAGGGCCAGTTCAATTTAGGGCGGTGCGGACAGCGCCAGTCAGCTGGAGTCAGTCTCCCATGGGGTGCAGCACCGCTAGGGCAGGCCAGAGAAAGAGCAGAGGGGCACCCGGGTGACCGCGGGCGTGAGCGGAGAAGTTAGAGCAGAGCCGGAAGACCGGGGCTGGAAAGGGGGCGCCATTTACCGGGCAGAGTGGACTTCCAGAGGTGGGGAGGCTGCGCCTGCTCTTTGGGGCAGTACATTTGGCCGTTCCAGCCGTTGGGCAGCGCCCAGGGCTGGTAGCTTTCCATGGGAAGACCCAGGGGCTCGTGGCGCGATTCGCCGGGGCCCCCCAGCCCCGGCACCACTGGCATATCCAGGTAGCCAGGCACGGGCTGATGGTGGTGGTAAGGCCCGGCTGCGTAGCCCTGGTGGTAGAAGGCGAACTCCTTAGCGCGGGAGCTGAACTCCTCGGCCGCAGGGCCGGCGGTATCCATGTACTTGTCCGCGAAGGCGGCGGCGGCCGAGGCGGGCTGCGCGCAAGACTTGATAGCGTTGGGGTGCGGGCCCATGCGCGCGCACGGGTAGTAGCCGCTGCCGAAATAGCCATAGGGCAGCGCCGCCGGCCCCGACGAGCTCTGCGCCGCCGCCGAGCAGGGGCTGCATTGCTTGGCTGCCTCGGCACCCGCCGGGCCCGCCGGACCCGGCCCTCCTGAGGACGACGCAGCGGCGGCGGCGGCAGCGGCAGCGGCGGCGGCGGCAGCGGCAGCGGCGGCCGATGGGGGCGCCTCCCCCGGCGCGCTGCTGTAAGCAGCCGCGGCGCCCGGCGCCAGGGGAGCGGGGTGCGCCATCAGGTTGCGGCACTGGTTGGCCGCGGCCGCCGCGGCTGCCGCCGCCGCCGCCGCCACCGAAAAGTTGCCCCCCGCGGCCGCGGCCGCAGGGTGGGGGAAGCCCCCGCCCCCGGCCCCGGCTGCCGCTGCCGCCGCCGCTGCCGCCGCAGCCGCCGCCGCCCCTTCCATGTTCTTGTTGAGCTCGTCGGCCACCAGGCCGCCGCCGTTGTCGTAGAGAAACATGACGGTGGGCTCGATCCAGCGGGGGTGGAGGAGCACGGAGGCTGTCATAGCCCGAGCCGCATGGAGAAGACCCCAGTGGCGCTGTTTTAAAAAGCCCCCAAGAAGTGAAGAGCGCGCGGCGCGGGACCGGGGCCCGAGCGAGGGGGGCGGATCGCGCCCCGCGGGGTCGCGCCAGGCGGCCGCCCATTGGCCCGGCCCCCCCCCCGCTCCGCCCACGGCGTATGCAAAGCGGGCGGCTCCAACCCCAGCTTTGCTCCCGCGGTCCCCGCCGCCGCCCGCGCGGTCCCCAGCGCCAGGACCAGCTCTCGCCGTGCGGTCGCTCACCATTCACCCAGGGGAGAGGAGGGGGATGTAAGCGGGTGGCAGAAGACCTGGCTGGTGAGGCAGGAAGGGAAGGGTGTACTTTTGCATTCCCCCTTCCCTTCCTTTATGCCAGTGAGAACCGGCTCAGCCCAAGAGTCTGGGAGGGGACGTGGGCGCGCAGTTGGGGTGCGACCTGAGGCCAAGGGACTGGTCAGGTAAATCCAACAGCGGCCAGGGATGAGGACGGGACCAGCCTAACTTAAGCTGGGTGTTTCCTGGGGCCTTTGGATGCTTTTTTTCCTGCAGGGAGACCCTAGGTAGGATTACTATACAAGTTTTGGCTTCGACAATATCACATTCTTAATTTGGTTCTCTTTCCAGGAGAACAGGGGCAGGGAGTTTGCTGCTTGTTGGTTCTTGCTGAAAGGCCTGGCTAATGGGTCATTCCACTGGAAAGCTTGAACTGCATTTAGGAGCTCCTCCGGTCCCTTCCCTGTACCCGTTTTAGTGGACAATTTCATACACTTGCGTTTAGGCCCATCACACCTAACACACACACACACACACACACACACTTACATTTACACACTTAGGAATACAGTTTGTTCCTCGTTCTGACCCAGTAACAATTCTTCCTCCTTGTTCAGACACTTAGAGATGGAGAGAGCACCATTCATCCATGCTCCTGTCTCACCAGCTCTGCTGGCTTCTCCTGAAAAAAGCTTAGGAGGAACAGGCACCAACTGGGTTTCTGGCTAGGACTCCAGTCTCAATTCTGGGGCCTCATCTAGCTGCTCCATAGAACCTGGGGTGGACCTGACTTTTGGCATTTGGAAACTCACACTTGCATTGTGTTTGGAAAAAGAGAAAAGGTTCTTTAGGATTACTTCATGCCTTCCCCACCAAGTAGGTACTCCAGCCTGCAGAGGGTGCCCAGTGCCCAAGAACCAACCTGAGATATCTTTCTTCTGTGCCTAGGAAATGCAACCCTTTTATAGGAGGATGGTGGGTGCTGGTGCTGGCAGATCTAAGCAACGACCCTTCTTAAAGCCTCCATTTTAGTGAGGGATTTTTGGGGTCCTGCTGCTTTGGGGCCACGTACTTCCACTTCTGATTGTGTGACTGTGAGCTGGTCAGTTGCCTAGAGGGGGAACAGGCACTCAAAGTGAAAGTGGACCATTCGGGACCATGCAAGCTAGGGAGAGTACTGGACTCCTTTCCATCTCATGCATACTGCTGAGCAGCCTGACTTGGACTTGCTCTTTGGTTCCAGCTTTCAGACTCAACCCTAAATTCAGGGCACTGCGTGTACTACCCCACTGGTTTGCTCTTTAAGTCCCCTGGGCTTCCTGCATGGTCCAGACTGATGGAGCTGGGCTTAGGCTTTTATCTGCTCAGATTCCAAGTTTGCCCTGACCAATGTAAGTGTCGCCCAATAAAACCTTTTCTTACAGCCCCCCTCCACACACACCACCGCATCCTTTCCCTCTTGACTTTTTAGCAGTTCTGGGTAAATATTGATTTGCCCCCAGTTTACCTTCTCCCTGACTGGCCATTTGCAGACTAAGGAACCAGACTCTGTAAAGACTTGATTTTTGTGTTACTTTCCGGCCTTTTCCTCCGTTCCCCACCCCCTTCCTCTCTCCAAGTGGCATTGTAAAACTCACAGTGACAAAGAGACAGTAGGGTTCGAGGCCGAGTTCCTGGGGACTTGAGGGCGGTTTTACCTACGGGTCAGACGCGGCTGGAGGCCAAGGTCAAGTTGAAAGTTGCAGTCTAGTCAGCGTGAGAAAACTGCCTTGCAAACTTGGAGACCAAGGCGGCTACGAAAGGCCCACCACTCACCTCCCCTCACTCTTAATTCCTTTTGCCTCTGGAATTCTAGTTTCTGGCTCTGTTTGGCTATCCAGCTTTTTTTTTTTTTTTTCTGACTTCGTAGAGTTTTTGGGGCGGTGTTTACCGGCTCTTCTTCTCTGCCTCCGCCCTACTTTTGGCTGGGGCTTCGAGCCTATTCTATTTTCCAGCCAGACCCGGAAAAACGAAAACATAGCTTGGGAAGCCCCCACCAGCCGGCGCCTGTGCCAGTTCACCTCTGGCCGTGGCGCGTTTGCTGGTGCACTCGGCGGCCAAGGCCAGCTCCACATTCTTCTCTCCCCCGCCCACTTCACCGGAGCCGGGAGTCCAGCGAACAGAGGAAGGGCTTCAGCTCCACAGACTGCCAAAGTCGACCAGGTCTCTGCACACCAAAAATGGTGAGACAAGATTTCATCTTGTCCCCTGAGGAGCCATAAGCAGGTTTGTCTGGGAGAGACGGAGCATGGTAGGGTTGGGAGGAAGGCTTTGGGTCACTTCTTGAATTCATTCCGCTTTGCTTCCCACACGTGGCACCCCTACCAAGGAAGGGCTTGGGGCCTGAATTATTGAGATTTATGTTTCCCTATCAACCTTTAAAAACTCTCAAGATACGGTTACTTAGAGGGAGGCAACCTGCTTGTTCCCTTCTTGTCTTGGATCTCAATATGTATAATGTGATTTTTCTACCAGGCATCTTGGCATGCCTTCACTATTTTTAAATGTCTGCATGTTCTCCTAGATATTGAATTATAGCCATCAATCAGTAGGGATGATTTATAGAACTTGAATGAGCTCTGTGAATAATTTTGGATCTCAGTTTCTGGAATTTCTACACATTTTGAAGCAAAAACAATCCCTCTTACTGTCTTTCACTGAGAAATGTAAGGGAATCATTAATGTTTCCCAATATGATTTCTTACTCCACTAGTCAGCTACCAGAATGGCTTACTGTGGAAAAAGAAAGGTCAGAGAACAGTGAAGACTGGACTGTGTTTTTGGAAGCAAGCATGAACCTACCAGCATTCTTCCTCTTTTCTCAAAAGTCAAGGTGCTGATTTGGTTGCCTGCCCAGCTGTAGTGGGGACTGACCTTTCTGAGCCATACTCCTGCTCTTTTTGTCCCCCCAGGCTCAGAAATTCCCTTAAGATTGCAGAAAAGTGATATCAGTTTAACAATTTGATTCTCAGACACCCCATGAGTTAGGGAAGCCAAGGCGCCCACTGAGGTTTTTCAGGCAGCAGTGCCCAGTTGAGCAACAGAGCCAGGCTGAAGGTTGCAGGGGTGGAGGTGGGATAGGGAGGTAATTTTCCAGGCTCTGCCTGGTGTGCCCCTTTTACTGTGGAGGAGCCCTGAGAGGGCAGTGCCGGCAGAACCTGAGGACACCAGGCTGCAGCAAAGCCTTTGTTTCAAAAGAGTTTCCACAGCCTTACTTTTGCTCCAAAAAACGCCTTGGCTTCTTACCTCTTGGGTCATGCTAGGGCACCCTGTAGGGCCTTGGCTTCCCTGGAGCTTCCCATAGAAGACAGAGATCTTGGCTGGGTTTTTCTGGGTGGGGGATTCAGAAACAGCCTGGGCGGTGGGACCCTTAGGTCCCAGGATTGGGAGAGAAAATGACAAAGGATAAGCAAGTTTTAATCTTTTAATCAAATTTGATTTCCATTTGCAAATGAAATTTACCTGCTCTCACTTTAACTTGGAGGAGGCTGTCAGCACTGCTGCTGGCACTACTTCTTTGCATCTATCCAGCATGAGGATAAACATTCCTTGGTTAGTTTTAAAGACACTTTGTATTTCAGTATATTCATGTGTTTCCAATGTATCCAAGCAGCTTTACGAGCTGCATTTGCAGAATATCTTAACCCTCTCCTTTCCACTCCGGGCGGGGGTGGGGGGGGAGACTGGGAGCTCAGAGAAATGGCAAAGGAAGACAAATCCAGAAAGAAAAGAAGAAGAAGAAGAAAAAAAAAAAGGCTGAGGGATTGAGGCTGGCCAGGAAGGAGAGAGAAGAGGGAAATTCTCAAACAGGGTAGCACCTCTGAATCCTTGATGTAGCACACCATTTGGAAATGGGGCAAGTGGAGGATTGCTGTGATAGTGGTGGGCTCAACCCTATCCCTGCTGGGGTAAAAGCTGTACCCCCTTTTCTTGAAGGGAAGAGTAGGTAGGTTCTTTAACCTGGGTCAAAGCTGGCCAGTGGACGGGAAATGGTGCACCCTGAGTCATTCAAGTTTTCATTCTAGTTTTTTTTTCTCCTGCATTTGAAATAATAATAGGCACCTAAAGGTTCAAGGTTGTGGGGATAGTTTTGGACAGTGGGAAGTCACTTTGCACTGTGGTGAGCAAATGCTAACACTTGAAAGTGGAAGTGTAAGGTTGAGGAATACCCATACTGATCCCACCTTGCCTTTAAGATCCCCTTATAGGGTAGATTTTGAGGACAGCAGCTTTTGGAGAAGCTCTCCTATATGAGGTTTCACCTAGTACGCAAAGCCACCAGGGAAGACTGCCTCAGGAAGGACAGCAGAATCTGGAGGAGATTCCCATTTCCAGCACTGCCCTGTCCTGTTTCCTCCAATGAGTCCTTGAGAAAGGAGACAGGCAGCGCCTCCTCGTTTACAGCAACCAGCCCTGGATTCCTGGAATAGGGAGCACCCCTCCCCCACTGCACAGTGGCAGCCAGCAGTACCCCGACTTCTTAGGATTGGCGCAAACTTGGAGTGAGGCGCTCGCGCTGGTTTCTGAGACCTGACTGCAGAAGATCTGAGTGATTCCGAAGCCGCAGGTACAGGTGGTAGTGGTGGGAGCGCTCCATGCCCCAACAGTATCCTGTTCCTCTCTGGATCTGGAAACAGCCTCCGCCTAAAGGACCTGAAGGTGCGTTAGAAGCCGCCGAGGAAACGAACTCTCGGGTAGTAATGGAACCTCCACCAGAAGGTGGAATCGCCTTCCCAATGTACGTGACGGCCTGCCTTGGGGCGGGCGAGCGCATTAGCCGGCTGGGACCCAAGCCACCCAGGGAGTGAACTCGCCATTACTGGACCAGGAAGCTGGGAAAGCGCGGGACCGCCTGGGAAGCCCGTGACGCTGGGATGCGAAAAGAACGAGGAGTCTCTGTACGACGACGACGACGCTGTCAGTTCCTCCACTGAACGAAAGGAAACCTACTGCCGGCCCCCACCCCCACCCAAGTTTGAAGCTCACGCCCGCAACAAAACAGGAAACCAGTGCTGGGCTGAGGATTCTTTATGTCAACAAATACACTGAAGACGTTTCAGCGCTCGAAGGAAGTAGAGGGTTTATACACGTAAGCCTGGCCCCGTCGAGCTGGGCTTTCTCCCGGAGAAACCAGTGCAGCCTGCGGCCTGGGCCCGTGGGAGTCCATCTCTCCCTAGAACCCTATAAGGGCTCTCACACCCCAGATCTGGGCTTAGAATTCTTAAAGCGCAAAGCAACGGAGGGCAGGAAATTCACGAGTACAATCAGGAGGAGGGGGAATTCAGGACCACTTCCAGTACACACGGAGTTGTAATCAGACTTTTACGGGGCCCATTATACATTGTGATCATGATGTGCGGAACTTGGTATGCGCACACAGATCCACACGTCCAACGAACACACACGCAGTGAATGTGCACATCCAATGTCATGTGGGTGAAATACCAACCCCTAAGAAAAAAATGTCATCTTGTCAGACCAGCCTGGTGGCGTACTTTGAGGTGGCTGGTGCGTCCCCGTACCTATTCTGATTTTTCCAACTACTCTCCGTTCCTTCGGTGGTTTTGTAAATACACCTGTTCTCGGTGAAAGGCGAGACCCCCACCCCCACCCCGCTGGCATTTACCTGGTTCAGAAGTCCTCCCCAGAAACTCTGGCTGGCTCTGGGGACCCTCACTGAGCCGGTCGAACTGGAGCACCCGATGCGGCTCCTGAAGCAGCCGCAGTCTCTTTGTCCCCGGGGCTGGAACCCCGCTTGGCCCAATGCTCAGGGAAACGAAGCAGCTCCATAAAAACTTTTGATATTAGTTTTTATGGGTCTTTACACTCTGGTGAGGGGAGCCCAGTACGGAAGCTCCATTAATCAGCCTTAGGTTTGGATACTCAGTTTATGGGTTGGGAAAGGGAGCTTGCCGGAAAGAAAGGAAAGAAACCATCGGGGATGGTGGTTGATTCGGAGAAATGAAAAACAAAGGTTGTTTTTTGGTCCTGGAAATCAAAGATTAAATAGGCAACTCCAGATTCTACCCAACAGATCATTTTTTCTTTTTAAAGACCCTTGCAGGGATGATTTTTCCACCTTTGCCCAACACAATTTAAAAAGAAAACTTTTTTATGGAATTTCCTCAATACATACAAAAGTGTTACAAACCCCTATGTGACCAAATTCTAGCTTTAACTCCTATTATCAATTTCTAGCATATTTCATCATCTACTTCCATCTTTTTAATATTTAAAATTAAATCCCAGGCATAGAATCATTCCGCTCTCAGCATAGGATTTTGAAGGCATATTTTAGGATTGAGAAGGACTTGAACTTGAATTGTTCCAATCACAATCTAGAAGGAACTTGAAGTTTCACCCAGGAAAAATCTGGACAAAAAAGGGGTTTGGGCCGTGATCATATGTTACCTAAAATTTTGTATGTCTCTTCTTTATAAAAATGTATATGTATGAGGGAGATTTATATCAACCTTTGCTATTCAGCTTTTAATTGAAACTTTCTGTGACTGCATCCAAATTTTGTGGTGAGATGAAAACCCTGACCTGGTTCTTTTTGTTTCCTAAGTTGACATATATTCACTCGTTAGTAGGCAAATGACTATTTCTCTTTTCAACACATCTCCTTCCCTGGTAGAAACTCTAAAGAGATTTCTAGTGATTAAACTAGGAGGAGAAAGTTTTTAATTGGATTTCCCAGGGACCACAGTTTTCAAGAATAAATGCATTTCTGTATATTTTTAAAAATACCCCACTGAGATAAGAGATTTTAAAAGGAATCAATAAAGACATTATAGTTTCTTTTGTTTTAATTCAGTGGTCTAATTGACTAGGAGCATGGTCTTCCCCAGAAAATGCCAAAGATAATTTATCTAAAAATTTTGGCAACTTTAGAAAACAAAAAGGCAAAGCTAAAAAAAAAAAAGCAAACTATTAAATTTGACAAGTCCTATATCAGCCAACTGCTTAGTAAGTTCTAACCTCAAGTCCTCATTTCCATGGCAGAGTATTGGGTTGTTTATGGTTCCTTAATTACCACTCTTCCCCTCTTCCCCATTTTTTAAAATGAGAAAGAGAGAGAGAGAGGTAATCAATTTTATTTAGTTTTTCATGGGGCTTTCATTGCTCCTTGTGTACCTGGTGCTGGGGTTTGAACTTGAGTCCTTGCATATGTCAGGCAAGTGCTGGAACTGCTGAGCCACCACTCCAGTCCC
Organism: Aplodontia rufa; assembly: GCA_004027875.1. NCBI lineage: Eukaryota > Metazoa > Chordata > Mammalia > Rodentia > Aplodontiidae > Aplodontia > Aplodontia rufa. Next base: position 123,236 of record PVKS010001057.1, read on the forward strand.
TCTCCCGAATTTTTTTTTTTGTTTTTTTAGTTGTTCAATATCTGGGATGATTTCACACTAAGTATATGTAACTGTTTTATGGCATTAGAAAAGAGCTATTTGACCAAATGCATAAGGGATGCGTAAATTAAACAAAAGGAGATATTTACTTATTTATTTATTTAGAGAAATAACTTTATTTAGTTTTTCACATGGCCTTAGTTGCTCCAACACTTAGTTGTGTACGTGGTGCTGGGGTTTGAACCCTGGTCCTCGTGCTTGCCAGGCAAGCGCGGAAACCACTGAGCCAACGCTCCAGTCCCAGGAGATATTCTGTCAATCTCTAAGGATTCCAACTGTATGCAGCGGAAAACCTTGGAAATATTGTCCATGTGTCCCCTGACTGTAGCCCATGGGGCACTAGCAGATTGACCCCTACTCTGGCCTCAGGCTCAGTGTCTGGGGAGGGGTGTCCCAGGTCCCCAGATACTAGGATGAAATTCTATATGGGGATGAGGGCTTAGGTTAGCCCTCACCTCCATGGGGAATATGTGGAGGAAGAGGGAGAAGGGAAAGGAGACACTAGAGACAATCTGGGAGACAAAGACAAAGGGAGGTAGGAGGGAGAATAATAAGAAATAATGAAACCATAATTCCCCCAAATTTCAGCCAGGGTAGCCTGCATTTTTAAAGTTCTGCAGAAACCCACATTGTGCAGAAGCTTATGTTTTTTCCACAGCCTGGTTGTCTGTCCCCCATCCTCCTGGCCCCTTCTGTCCCTGACTGGTGAGTCTCTTAGGCTGCAAGACTCCCTGTAATTTCTGTAACTACACAAAAGTAATCTGGGTTTGAGAACTTGATTAGGGTCCAGAGTTAAATTTAAGATTGAACTTCTGTCCATAGAGAGTCCAAGTATGTGAATTCCAGCTGGTATAGGCTTTAGCCATAGGTCAGGAGCTGAGTTGGGGACACACCCTCAAGCCTGCTAGCAATTATGTGCTCTCAGACACTTTTAAAAAGGCCATATTTCTTTACATTTTTAGGATCTAATGTGAGGTTATGTCGGGTCATGGGACCCTGGGCTGGTGCAAAGTAATTTGATGTCACTGAGAGCAAGCAGACTCATTTGTCACCCTGAAGAATAGAAGAAGAATAGGAGTAGGGCAGAGTGGGATTGGTGGCCAATGGGAGTGGAGTTTGCTGGAACCAGCCAGGAGTCCAGTGTGGGCCTAACCAGGTGGGCTGGGAAGGGGTTTTCTGGGTTGTGTGTTAGGAGAGAAAAGGGATCAGCTCTGCCCCAAGCTCTAACATCAGTTCATCTGAGCTCAGCAGGGGACCTGGACTGCTGAAGGCCCGTTTGCAATTTTGCAATCCATTTCTCTAGGTTTTAATTCCCTGAAGTTAAATCTGGTTAATCCAGCTGCATGCCTTCCTCCCAACCCCCACCTACTCCTGCTTGGACAGTTTGTAGCTGATTCAGTAAAACCTAAGATAGTCTTCCTATCTGAGGGACTAAATTTCATTCAGCCATTAAGTGGAGTTAGGCTTGGAGGACAAAAGGAGCCAAAGAATCTTTTGGGGGATGCACTTCTGTGTGTGAGGAGAGCTGGTAATATCTGTAAAATTCTTAAAGGCATTTTGCCTAGAACAGACTCACCATTCTTCTCAATTACTTTCATTGTGGGGCGGAATGAGGATAAGGGTAACACAAAATAAAGAATAGAGTTACTTGAGCCCTCCTATGAGAATCAAGGAAATTCCAAGCCCTGGGTAGGTGTATGGGTAGGTGTGGAGAAGGCCACCTGATAGGCAAAATGAGGAGAGAGGAAGCTACTTCCCACTGCCCTGGCTAGCCCTGGTCCCTGCCACTAAATGGTATGCAGGGTAAGGGCAACTTCCTGTAGACATCACTGTCCCCTGTAGTCCTAGACTTGAAAAGTCTATCAGCAGAGATGCAGACCCTTGCTTTAGAGCCCAGTTGTGGCTACACGGTGTTCTGAGATTCATATATTGAAATATGTAGCAATGTGCTTGGGCCTTCTGTATCATCCAGAAAAATTACTATTTTTTCTTCCTGAGAATTCTAGGATGATATGTCACAACAAGTGGAGTAAGAAGAGAAAACTTAGACCTAGCCAAAGTGGTCAGCCAGGAGGTCTTCGAGAGCAGGGACCCCCACTTGAAGGAAGTGCAGTTGCAGTCGGCACCTCTGTGGCATATAGGGAGCCCTTACAGAGTGCTGTTTCAGACTTAAGGTCTGGAACCCCTGCTAGGGCTGGGAGAGCAAAGTAAGACACAGTACTCTGTATGTGAGGCTGTTTCTTCAGGGGCATACTGAGAGCTCACTCCTCTACAGAAATTAGAGACTGGATGGGAAGTGGCCGCCAGTTTAAGATCTGGCCCAACCTCTCCAAGAAGGAGACAGAGGCGAAAATGCTGCCTGGCATCCTGGGAAGTGGGGCTCATGCTCTGGGCTAAGGTGCCTGAAGGAGCTATCCGCAATTGGCGAGAAGTTCTTCTGGCCTCTGGCCTCACCTGGCTTCTGCCGGTATCTGTTGATTCCCAGAGCTACTCAGGATGCTCCAGGAGAATCCGCATGTGCACGCTCCAGGGCTCTGCACGCTCCGGAATCACAAGCCCCGGGATGGGTTGGATGGGACTCCAGGGATCCGGAGTCAGCTGGCTACCAGAATGGCTACCAGGACCCCAACGTGGAGAGAGGAAAGCTGACAAAAGTCGGATCTTTCCTCTCACTGTGGAAATGATGCCTTCCCATGAGTAGAAGTACCGCCCGGGGTCCGGGATCTTTAAGATTGTCGAGTGAGCACTGGACTGTGTAGGGTGATGAGAGAGAGAGAGAGAGAGAGAGAGAGAGAGAGGGGCTTCTCTTCGCCGCGTCCCACCTCCCGCTCAGTGAGCCCTGGTGGAGGTTGCGGTGGGCAGAGAGAAGCGGAAGCAGAGGATGATCGCTGAATGCCGCTGCAGTTGCGATCTCTTCCCACTAGATGTCTTCCCACTTAATCGGAATTGCAGGACGCTGATCCTGTCCCAATGTCTGAGACTCGGTTTCCCCGGCCTCTTTTTGAAGTCTGGCATTTCGTTGTGAGGAAAGCAAAGTTTTTTCCTTTATTTCTAAGGCCCCGAGCTCCACATCCTGGCTTTGGAAATCAACCAGAATCAAATACTGGCTCCCTGCGGGCCCGCGACGGCCGGGCTCATGCCATTGGAATCTTTTTATGACCTTTGATGTGTTTAAATAACATGGCAAGGCTGAACACACACCTCGGATTAAACTTTAATCGGCTGCAGTCAAGGTCACCCAGGTGGTAAACGCGTTTCCTCCGATTTCTCCTGGCAGACACTACGGGGGTCCAAGGTCTCAGGGCACAGTGCTAGGTCCCTACTATGTCCTCCTGCCTCTGCCTTTGCCTGAGTGGGGCCAAAACCTTGGCCACCCCGTTAGCTCCAAAGAAGACGGAAGAAATGGGATTGGAGGTAGAAACACAGGGTGGGCTAAGACCAGAGCACAGTTTTTATAGCTACTAAGACAAAATAGTTAAAAATTCCAAGAGGCACTTCCAATTTCCCCAGAATCCAAGAGAATGGTTAAAATTCCAAAGTCATGGTCAGTGCCTTGATTGTTTCATTCCCTGAAGCATGGCTCAGCTCACCCAAGGAGAGAGGGGGATCTGGTATTGATGGAGAAGCCAACATAGCTGAATGTTTTGAAGGTTGCCAAGCTTACTAGCTTTAAGTTAGGATCTAGAACCCAGCAGCCAGAAGTGTGTTTGTCCACACAAGGTCAGCTTCAGTTTCACTCTCTGAGTCACTGGATCTGAACATAACTTTCTGAGACAATACACCTGTCACTGAGAATCGTCTTGGGCAATATTTAGAAAAACACCCAAGGTCAGGACAACATGTATTGTGAAACCTCTCACTGTGCTTTTAAAGTGAGTTGTCTGGAAGGAGAGACAAATCAGAATTGAGGGTAAGAAGGTTGGTGAGGAAGTTCACTTTTCTTTTTTGCTGTAATTTTTTTGGTATTATCTGTGAAGTGTACCCATTTTATGTGTTAGCTGTTGGAGATGCACTTTCCAGAATGCTCCCCCCAACACACACACACACACACACACACACACACACACAGTCAAGGGTCCCTCTGGGGGAATTTTCTGAACACATCAAGCCAAATTTGGATTCAGGGGAGAACACTAAAAGTAGGTAATCCAAGGCTTGGACCTCACTCAGTCTTATGGGCATCACCACAAACTTCTATCCCCTGGGAAGGGTTCTCAGATTCTCTTTGAGCTCATCCCTTAACCTGAAAATAAGCAAGCTAGTCAAAGACTATGCATAGAAACAGAGGTCCTTTGCCACAAGCCTCTAGGGCCTGAGGGTCTGTAGGCACAACCCTCATATACTTCTCCAGATCTGAGATTTCCACAACTCCCAGCTATGGGAGAATAGTGTTTATTTGGTTTATCGATTTTTGTTGTTATTGTTGCTCTTGTGGTGGTGATGGGATCCAACTACTGAGCTACATCCTCAGCACATGGTTTATCAGTTCTCACCCCCAAGTGTCAAGAAGCTTTATGTACTAGACTAGGGAACTGATCTCTCTAGTTAGAGACAATATTATCACTGGTTCAAGTTAGTTTTAAAACTTCTTCATGGAGCCTCCTGGGAGCTGATAATACCCTATAGCTTGATCTTTGTAGTAGTTTCATATATAAAAATTCAGTGAGCTGAGTGCTTAAGATTTGTATGCTTGGCTATATGTAAGTTATATGGCAATAAAGTTTTTTTTTTTTAAAGTGCTTCCTCATAACGACCTGTGAAGTAGGTCCCAAGGTTATTATAATCATCTCCATTTTACAGACCAGGCAACTAAGACTCACTGGGAAGCTAGGGAGTCCCAGACCTCATGGGTGAAAATCACTACCTGAGCTTCCTTCTCCCAGTCTTGCTTCAGTAGCCAGCTTTCTTCTTGAGCAGATTTCTCAGGTGGCAGAAATATGACAATTTGCTTCTTCAAATGATTTAGTCCTGGGGTAGGGAGAGGGTGGAAAGGACATGGTGTTCAGAGGCTATGCAACCTAGAGGGCCCCACTTGTGTAACTGGAATGAGGAAGCCGGGGCCCACCAGGGCTCAGAACATATTTTCTTCTTTCTATTCTAGTCATCTCTGCCCACACCGTCATCCTATGGCAGAGCCTAAAGCCAGGCAGAGCTCTCCTACTCGTTCCCACCACCTACTCCACTGCCATTTCTCAAAAGCACCAGTGAGGTGGGGTGGTGGTACACTGAAATAATGGTGGCTGCAGTTAGATGGCCGAGGATATAGAAAGCAGTTGTTATTTATTCCAGGCACAGTCGCAAAAGGCTTCCAAAAATATCGAGCCGAGATATTTTATTGTCCAGCCTGTCTGCAGCCTGTAATTATGCGTTCAAGATGTTTAATGTGTGCAAATGCATTAGTTGCTTTCGCTGGTGAAAACCCTAGCTGGGGGCGGGGGAGAGGCAGGTCTGGAGATAATTATGTCGTACAGTCGCAAACATTATTCTGCTCTTACTGTAAACGGCCACCTTTACGAGAAGCCAGGAAAATTTTGAGAATGAGTAGCAGTGTTTATGCGGGCAGACTGGTTTCTTTTTTTCTCCCTCTCTTCTCCCTATCCCGGATTGTTCGAAGTGTCTATCAGGCGTCCTTTTTGCTAGGTTTTTGCTAGGTTCAGGGGCTTGGAGCGAGAGAGTGGAGGAGAAAGGAAGAGAGGTGATGGGGGCGGGAAAGAGAAGCGCGAGCCTTCTTGGGGAGCGGCCGCGGGTCCTGGGTGCCTACGCCCGGGCCGGGCTTTGAGTGGCTGCTGGGGCTGTTGGCTCTGGAGCCCTCGCGGCTGCGGGCAGGTCAGGCCCACCTTGGGCAGGGTCAGTCCCTCGCGCTGTTCGGGGTTGTTCCGGGCTCTTCCGCACCCTCCCAGGGTCGCCCTGCCCAAATCCCCGACCTCTTTCCGAGGCTGCCCGAGGTTGAAAGCAGGCTGCTAGGCCAAGGCCCGGGCCCGCGAGCAGTTCTCAAAGGCGCGGACTGAGCCTTACTGGGGTGGGGTGCCGGGTCAGCTCTGGCACGGCTGACCCGGAGTGAACTTGCTATTTCGGGTCCCGGGTCCTACCCAGCCAGGAGAGCAGCTGGGATGGGGGACCCCCGCCTCCATCCCGGGCCTGCACGTCCGCTGGACTAGTCAACCCCCCACCCTCGCAGTGGCCAAGAGGTGATCTAGGGCCATCCCGGAACCTTGCAAGGTCTTAGGCTGGCACCTCTCCTCACCCTATGACATGCATTAGGTCCTTGGGTGCAGACTGCGGCCCCGCCCTCCTAATGAAAGCGACTCGCGTAGGGACAGGACAGCAGGCCACGCTGGTAGCCCGGCCTCTAAGCAACAAAGGTGTGAGTTTGCAAGCCAAGAGTAGCTTCCCCACCCCCACCCCTCGCCCCAAATTCCCATTTCAGCTCGGGTTTTTAGGAGGAAAACCGGTCCGCGGTGTCGTGCAGAGGCGGCGCTTAGCCCCAGTCCCAGGCAGGGGCGCCTCTGGTTTGGCCGCCCCCAGGCGCAAAACTCTTTGAGTTGAGCCTTAGTGACGCAGCTGCGGCCCCAGGATCTCCCTAGGGCTTCTTTGCTGGAGGCGGGCAAGGACTCGACCGGAACCATTAGTCCCCGGCTCCCCTTAACGCGCGACCTTCTGCCTCGAACCTCCCTCTCCGTATTCTTTCTCATTTTTCCTTAGAAAAATATTCGGATTTTGAAACTCGTTTTAGGTCGCTGATTTAAAACAAAAACATTGGGCACTCGTCGTTTGTTGGGGGGCACGTAGGAAAATTTGTGTGGCATCCAAGGCGCAATTTCTGAGGCCTGGCAACGAAGTTTCAGCCCCAGGGCATTGAGAATAGGCGCGCGCGGAAGGATCGGGGAGGATGACGAAATCCCAGGGAGGGAAATGCTCACACTGAGAAGAAAAACAAACCCAGCAGACTTGATTTGTTCCTGCTCCAAACGCACCATCCAAAGAGAATCCCTTTCCTCTATTTACTGGTGCTTTGAGTCTGGGGCCCTCGGTCCGCCAAAGGCGGGGAATGGTCCCTGAGACGTGCACCACCTATCTTTCTCTTGAAGGTAAAGCTCTAGCCACAGACTGAAAGAACTGGTGGGGGTCCTGAGTGGCTGCATCCTCAAAGAAAATCCCGTGCTTTGAGTGACTCTGCATAATAAGGTTTCCAAAGCTTTCCCAGACCTGAAGAGGTAAATTAATTATGCGCAGCTAGACAGTTAGGGACTGCAAGACCTTGGCAGGAAGTGTGGACTAAAGCTGTCAGACTCCCTCCCCTTGTTCTTTCTTATTCCCTGTGTCCCCTACTGACTCCTACCTTCCTTCCCCCAAGAGAGTCAGACCTCTAGGTGATTTCAGCTTTGCGCCCAAGTCCTGTCTGGACAAGAAGGAGGAGTTTAAGGAAAGGTCTCATTGGTGGTTCTTATTTCAGAGATCCTAGAAGTGGTTACATTTTAAAGCCAGAAAAATTAAAATTTAAACACATTCATTGTTCCAAAAGCATGTGGTCTGAAGGTCCAAAATATGCCATCTTCTAACCCAAGGGATCTTGGTTGCCTGAGAGGCTGAGCAGAATTTTCCAAGCAGAAGGAGATATGGGAGGGGGAAGCCATTGTTTCTTTAAATTTCCTGACTCCCTTAAAAATCCCTGTTCATAGAGGAAGGAGGGAGGACCTGTGTCCTGTTACTGCGGTCTTGAATGTAATTTTTTTTTTTTTGTCTCTCTCCCTCCTTCTTCTCTTACATAGAATTCTGGGTTTCTAAATACCCTAACAGCAATCCAATATTTGATCCTCTGTGATTCATGGAAAATGAATCAGATCAGGGTCTTCCTTGCTGTCCTCCTCTGTTCTTCGGCTGCCTCAAAAGAGCCCTGAGAGACACAGAAATAATCAGAAACACCCAGAGGAATATTTTGCTGCTGAAAATGACTCTGCACAGGACCCAGAGTCTAGAAATGGTGAGTGGTTTTTCTCCAAAGGCTGCTTGTGTCCTGAGACTGGGGAAAGGCTGAGCTGGGTTGTTTGAACAGCAAGGGGGCCTCTTTTGCAATGGTATCCAACCATGGAAAGAGTTTTGAAGGGCTTTGGGAAAATGGGTGAACAGGGCCACCTGGAAGACCTAGATTTCTCAGTTTTCTAGATGCCCCAGAGAAGGGATTCTCTGGCTGGGAGTGCTTATTGCTAGTTTGTTTCCAGATTTGGTTTTCCTGCCTAGGAAAATTGGATCCTTGTTTAAATCTTTTCCTAGAAGCTGTATGCTCATTCTTTGGCTTTCTGTTTTCTATTAGCCAGGGACTTCATGTAAGATAATCTGGGTTTCTCCCTCTGACCTCTGAAACATGTAATTTGGGGGAGATACTGTATTTAAAATGCCAGTCCCAGTAATGAGCCCAGCTTAGCAGTGTGAGCTCCCACCCTCCCCTTAATGAACAGAGCTGTCGAGAAATAATTTCACTTTGATCTAGTTTGTGACCTGAGTTTTTGGCTTAAAGAAGACTGGGCAGCTAATTGGATTCTTCAGTTGCCTTTAATCTCCACCTCAACACTTGGAACCTGACCAAGCTGAATTAAAACAAGTCTGATAAACAAGATGTAGCTGGCTCCCAGGTTAACAGCAATAAGAAAAGCCACCCCACCACCACTGTGGGGTTTAATGATCACAGCGTGGTTGGCACCTCACAAAAAAACATTAGGCTTTTGGCTCCAGAACCTGCAACACGGAAGCCTTCAGAATCCTAGCCCCCCCCCTCCCTGGATGTGGCTTAATTAGAAAGAGAAAGAGGGTGGTGGGGTGATGAGGAAGAAAAGCAAAACTTACAGTTGGTGCAAGAGGCAGGGTTGGGGGTTCACCTCAAAGGGAGGCAGGACGTCCAGAAGACTTTGTCCCTGGGAGAGGAAGCAAGCCAGGCCAACCCTTTGAGGGCTGGACAGTAAAGATTGCAATTTGAATTTCCAACTGTGCTCCAAGAGTGAGGGGTGCGGGAGGGAAATAGGATATGAGAGGCAGGGTTAGATAGCCTGAGGGGCTGGGAATCATGGATTTTATTTAATCTTTTCAGATGCCAGGCTTTTGTGTTCTGGAGGCAAAACAGAAGGAGGAAGGGATCTGGTGTACCTCCCCATTCTTAGTTGGGGCCTGAGAAGGGATTCTGTTGGGCTTCCCTCCTAAGGCTCCAAGCTGCTTCCTTCCTCAGTAGCTGGAGGAGTCCTGAAGGAATGCTCCTTTCAAGGCAGTGGGATTTGCTCTAGACCAGGATTTCTCAACCTGGAAACCATTGACTTTTTGGGTTGGATAATCCTCTGCTGTGGAGCTATCCTGTACATGGAAGGATGTTGCAGGATCTCTGGCCTCTACTTACTACAGGCCGGTAGCACCTACCCCAGTTGTGACAGACAGGCATTGTCAAATATCCCCTGGGAGGCAAAAATCACTTCCAATTAAGAACAGCTAGTTTAAGCCTCCAGGACACAGATGTTTCTAGGGAAAAAGTGGAGATCTTTGCTTAACATGATCCTTACTAGTTTGGAGAGGTAGGGGAGCCTGGCGAGGCATGCCCTTTCCTTTGAGTTTCTACCGCCAGGTGGATCATGAATTCCTTCTCACGGCTGTCTTGAACCTCCATTGCAACACCCTCACAAAGCCTTTGAATAAAATGTCGCTTCAGGGCTTATAATCCAAACTTTTAGATACACTAAATCCAGAATGTGTGTGTGTGTGTGTGTGTGTCCATCTGTCTAGGATAAATGCTGGGTGAAGAGGATCCAGGTATCACTTTCTTCTGAATCTTTAATTAAAAGAAGGCTCCTTCCCTTGGTGTGTTTGGCCTTGAAGTGAGAAATGGTGAGGCTTTTGTGTGACCTGTTCTGATAAATGATGTCGTGAGTGAAGTGCCTGTTGCACATGTTGGCATGAAAGACGGTCTCCAGGATGATGTCAGGCAGATTCTTATTCAGTAAGTGGTTTTCTTTTTAAGAGAGAGGGACAGTGAGAGAGAGAGAGAAGAGGAAAGAATCGATTTTATTTAGTTTTTCATATGGCTTTTGTTGCTCCGACACTTCACTGTATATGTGGGGCTGTGATTTGAACCCATGTCCTTGTGCATGTCAAGCAAGTGCTATAACCACTGAGCTACCATTCCAACCTCCAGTAAGTGGTGTTCTATAGCTGTGCACCTCCATTTTCCTTCCAGCTCTGAGACCCAGCCAACTTGATTCAGAGCAAATGCCCCTCATCTAGCCTTTCTGGAATCTGCTAAGGTCCAAGAGTGAATTTGACATAATTTATTGAACACATGGCACTATTATTATAATGCAGATGGAAAATCTATTTGTTTATTTATTTTAAAAGAGAGAGAAAAAATAATACATATATAGAGAATTAATTTTATTTATTTATTCATCTGGTTTTTGTCTCTCCAACACTTAGTTGTATATGTGGTGCTGGGATTTGAACCTGGGTCCTCATGCATGCCAGGCAAGTGCTCCAACAGCTGAGCCACTGCTCCAGCCCCTGGAAAATCAATTTAAAAATAAGAATTTTATCATAGTCCAACCCTCTCAATCATATTATTTCCCTCTTCTTCCTTCTATTTGTTTTCCTCTTTTTTTTTTAAGAGAGAGAGGACAATGAAAGAGAGAAAGAGACAGAGAGAATTAATTTTTTATTGCGTTTCTCACATGGTCCTCGTTGCTCTGACACTTTGACACTTTGTCATGCACGTGAGTGCTGGAGTTTGAACCCGTGTACTTGAGCATGCCAGGCAAGCACCTTAACCACTAAGCCACTTCTCCAGCCCTGAGTTTTCCTTCTAGAATGTGTCCACATATGACACAGATGAAGAACAGTAAAGATGAAGAGAAATTGGTTAATTCACAAGGATAGTTCTATTAGGCTTAAATATGAATAATAACATGAAAGTTAAGTTGTGTGCTCTTTACATGTATATTTCACTACTAGAATGAATTATATTCATTTAGGGTTAACAAGGCACATTTGGGAGTCATAGTCTTTAGGAATTTGTCAAAAAACATTGCTTAGGTACTTAGTGTTAATCACATTACAAATGTTAACTCATTTAATCCACCTAACAACTCTAGAAACTATTGTTACGATCATCTCCATTTCACAAATGGAGACATAGAGGCCCAGACAGACTAACTTGTCCAGGATCATTTTTAGCTGGTAAGGGACCACACTAGGACTGCATCCAGGTATTGGATCCAGGGCCCATATTTTCTATTTTTGTTGCTGGGAACGGAACCTAGTGCCTTGCACAGGATAAGCCTGTGCTCTACCACTGAGCTACACCCCCAGCCCAGGGTTCATATTTTAACCAAATAATTTCCACTGTCTCTTGTTAACTTGTTGGATAGGGACAAGGCCCAGTGTTCAGCTATTGTGGAGGTAGGCATTTCTGTGCTAAACATGTAGCCACTGCTTTAGAAGCCTCACTCTGAGTTTCAGGGCCAGAGTCCTTGTCAACAGTGGGTCTATTAATAGAAGCTTTCCTGATAATTGAAAGTAAGTTATGGGAAATGTAATGCATACCCTTGGTATTTACTACCTCAGGAACACGGAAGACATAATGAAGGAGGGAAGGTTGTAATTGTAGAAAAACATCCATTCTACTAACAGAAATCAGTGGCAGCCAGAGACGTTCTCCCCAGGTTTCCGGCCCTGCTGGTGGCCCCTCCACCAGGCTCTGAACAAGCAGGAACCCCCCCAGAAGAGGAAAGGGGCCTGTTATAGGAGTCGTCAACCTGTCACCACGGCTAGGGTGAATATGGCCTCTGAGTTGGGGGAGGCTGGAAGGCTTACCTTTTAGCACCACCAGCTGCAGGGGTGGGGGAGGGGCAGGAAGGTGCGGTGGGAAGGCTGGAGGTGGGCCAGCCTTCTCTATCCACAGCCCAGTTGCCTAGGAGCAGACATTTATTGAGTCAGCAAGGCATGGTGCTAGGCATCACTCGGCATCATCCTTATTATTTTTACTATTTTGTAAAGAGAGAGGGAGAGAGAGAGAGAGCGAAGACTCCTTTTTTATTTTATTCTTTCATCTGACCTTTGCTTCACCGACACTTAGTTGTAAATGTGGTGCTTGGGTTGGAAATGGGGGCCTCCAGCACGCCAGGCAAGCACCATAACCACTGAGCCACCGCCCCAGCCCACCACTAGGCATTTAACTTGAGTTCAGTGGACTTTACACTCAAGTAGCCTTAGCAATCTGAGAGTGCATGCATGTGTGGGTTTGTGGGTGAGAGAAAGATGGGGTGACCTCACTGTATAAATTAGCACAGGGAAAGCTGAGATAAGAACCCAGGGATGGAGCTGGATAGTCTGCTAAGAAGGTTGTAGGAGTCTGGTTGAAGGTGGGAAGCAAGGATGCTGGGGTATTGTCCTGAGTCTAGAGGGTATCTCTGACCTGGGCAGGCAGAGAGAGTGAGTTGCCTGGGGGTGGAGGTTGGGTACAGTACTATTTAGCTAGAAATGAACTGTAAAACAAGTACTGTCCAATATCTACTAAGGCTAGATGCAGGATTTTGTAGGGATCATCTCACTGAAAACCCACAACATTTCTATGAGTTGGGTACTGGTGTTATCACCATTTTACATGAGCTTGGAACGTACATATGTCCTTAATCAGGACAAAGGGAGCCCTTGTGGGAAGCTTCTGTTTGTGGCTTTGCTTGTTTTTAAGAAGATTCCAGGGGCTGGAGCTGTGGCTTGGTGGTTATGGCACTTGCCTGGGCAAGTACATGGGTTCAAACCCCAGCAAGCCATGTATACAACTAAGTGTCAGAGCAACGAAAGCCATGTGAAAAACTCAATAAAAATTGATTCTCTCACTGTCCTTCTCTCTCTAAAAAAAGAGAAGATTCCAGCTGGGTGCAATGGCAAAGAACTGTAATCCCAGGAATGCAGGAGGGGAGGCTGAGACAGGAGGATCTCAAGTTCAAGGCAAGCCTCAACAACTTAGCAGGACTCTATCTCAAAAAAAAAAAAAAAAAAAGGGTTGGGGATGTAGCTCAGTGGTAAAGTGTCCCTGGGTTCAATCCCCAGCAACCCCTCCCCCCATTTAGAATAAGGCGCTGTGCTCTTCTTACATTTCTGTATTTCCCCCTCTGCCACCGTCAGTCCTATCTATAGGAAGATATTTAATAGTAATTAGAAAAAAAATTTTTTTTGGGACAGGTCAGAGGGCACTGTCGCTTGGATTAGAGATTTCAGGGCATGGAGGCCATAAAGTCTCCACGGGTGGACCAGCGGGCGGGCGACTCCGAGCAAGCGATTGCAAGCAACTAACGCCCCAAGGAAAATGGACCAGGCCGCGGGTGGGCAAGAGTTCCATGGAAGGGGCCCAGACACAGAGAGGTGTCCTACCCGCCAGGCCGGCCACATCCTCCCAGCTAGATCCAGGCTGCAGATTGGCACGGCCGCCTCTCCCTGTCGCACGCCCTCCCCTCCGCGGAGGGAGGTGCCAGGCCAGCGCGCACCGAGGGTGGCCGCAGTGGTGAGGTCAAGTCTGGATGCACCCTCTTCCCTCTTGATGGTAGAGTCGCTGGCTCCAGGCTGCTTGATGCTGGGCAAAATCATGAAAGTATAACCTGTGAAGAAAAGCTAATAATGACATCTTTAATATTGTGTGCTTGCTTGCCTGGTATCTTCGGCTCAAATGAGGTCACAGAGTGAACCAAACACATTTTTAATATTCACCCATCATATAGTGGGCTGTGTGCTAGGCACTTTCATTCTAAAATACTTATTTTTTGTGTCTATCTGGAGAAATTTTATTGAAATACTACATACAAAAAATGCATGCTATAAAATGGAAAAAAAAATCAGGAAATGAACCTACCTGTGTAACCAGCAACTGATCAAGAAACAGAACACAACCACCACCTCACTATCACCAAGAATAGCCACTATCCTGACATCTGCCACCCCACCAAACAATATTTATTTTCACTCAACAAACTTTTTTTCCGGGGAGAAGTTATTGGCAATGTGTGAGGGCACTGCATACTGTCAATAAAGTGCTATCAATAAGAGGTTCTGGCAGGGTGTAAGGCACAGGTTCTGAATCCCAGCTCAGGAGGCTGAGGCAGGAGGATTGCAAGTCCAAAGCTAGCCTCAGTAACTTAGGGAGGCCCTAAGCAACTTACCCTGTCTCAAAATAAAAATGTAAAAAGGGTCAGGGATGTAGTCCACTGGTAATGCCTTCTGGGTTCAATCCTCTGTACCAAAAACAAAACAAAACAGAACAAGAGGTCCTTATATTTACTTACTAACTCTTGGAATTTGTCTGAGTACTTGCTTCTAGGTCTTGTCAAGCCACTAGTGCTTGGTCTCTTACCTCCCCCTAGCACCTAGGCTACTTCCAATGATCCCTTTTGGCCCTCTTCAGTGGAGGACCCTTTCTCCTGTAACTGGTGAGGTGAATTGGGTGCATCTAAGGAGAGCTTTAGAGTGTAGCTTATTATGTTTACAATTACTAATACAAATATTAATGCATTCATAATAACATGTTTGAAGTTGCTGCCAGCAGACCTGTTGGAATAAATGTGGGGCCTGAGTCTCACCATGAAACCCCAGAGAGGCTACTACTTTAACAACCAGAGTCCTCATAGATTGGCTTTACAGCAGGATGTTGCTGCTTGTGTGAGTAGAATCTTTCTACTGAATAATTCCCTAAAGAACCACAGGGTGGTGGATAGGAAGAGTCCTGCCCCATTGTTGTAAGGGCCTGCCATGAATTCTAACCTAAAAATGAACAGTAAGAGGGTTAATAACCCCCTGAGGAGCACCCCCATCCCAGTCTTCCTTTCCAGGCTGCTCGGCCTGGTGGCGCACCAGGAACTCCCTAGGACAATCTCTTCAAGAGATGAGAATCATAATCCAACAGAACTGAGTCCTTCAGGCCACCACCAGCTCTTTCCCAAGGGAGTTAGAAGACCTCAGAGCAGGACAGCGTCAGTGTGGGGAAAATTACTTACCAGTGCAGATTTTCAGTTGACAAAGCACTGGCCAATTCTCCATCTCTTAACTGGGGTTAATATGAATGCTTCCCTGGGTTTTGCTGCCTTTGTGATAATGAAAGGTATGTAATGCAAAGACCACTTGTTAATTTTAAAATGCAAGGTGATTCTAGCTTTGGTTCGGGAGTCAAAGACTTAAGAGTTGAGTCCCCAGTCTGCCACCTACTAGCTTCCAATCTTAGGCAAGTAAGTTCATATTTCTAAGCTTTAGTTTCCTCAACTTGAAAATGGATATAATAGTATTGTCTGATTAGCCTATAAGGTTGATGCAAAGTTTAAGTTTCATGATGAAAATAAAGCATTTATTACGATTGCATCAGGACCTAGAGTGCCTCAATGCAGTAATAGCTGGCTTTAATTATGTATTCTCAATATTATTATATAATGTGATTCTCATGGAGACGGTAGAAAAAATCGTTCTAATCAAAATATATTGAATTATTGTCATAGGTTAACCTCAGAAATATTATGCTAAGTAAATTGTATGATTCCAAACACCTAAAATGTCTAAAGAGGTGATTTATAGAGACAGAAAGTAGATTAGTAATTGCCTTAAGCTGGAGATGGGAAGGGATTTTTAACTATAAACCATCATGAAGGAATGAGGAATCTTATTGGGGTGGTGGTGAAAACATTATAAAATAAATTTATTGTGATGGTAGCACCACTTGGTAGTCACTAAAAATCACTGAACTGTACAATGTGGAGGTGACAGTGTTTTAAAGATGGCAGAATGAGGAAGAATAAGCTTTTTGTTTTTGCAGGAGGGTATATAAGAGTAAACATTTATTGTGACTAACTTTTAACTTTTAATGAAGCTATTAGTATGTGCTAGACACTGTTACAAAAGCTGTTTGGACTTTCAAAAACTGCATGACATATTGTAAATTGGGTAGTGTTATTAGCTCCAATTTAGAGATGACGAAGTTGAGGCACAGAGGAGTTAAATACCTTGACCACAGTCATAAGCTAATAAACTGCAGGATTAGGATTTGAACCCAGAGCAACTGTATTTTACCCCAATGATATTAATGCCTATAAAATAGAGGAGAGGGAGCCAGATGTGGTGATACAGGCCTGTAATTCCAGCTACTGGAAAGGCTGAGGCAGGAGGCCAGCCTTGGCAATTTAGCTATACCCTGTCTCAAAATGAAAACTAAAAAGGACTGGAGATATAGCTCAGTGGTAAAGTACCCCTGAATTTGATCCCAATATGGATTAAAAAAAAAAGATGTTAGGGTCCAGGCAAAAATCTGGAGTAACATTGTATGAGTTTGAGCTTGGAATACTCAGAGATTTTTGCTTAAGGAAATGTGATGTTGTTTCATGTGTAAATAGGAACCACATCAGATCCTGGTGGGGGGTGAATTCTCCCTGCTTATTGCTGCTGAGTGCTATTTTTCTATATGAATATTTTAAAATACCAGACAACCCCTTCATTTCTGTATGTTTGAAGTGTAGCTATGCTCATTCCCATAGAATGGCTGAGCTCAAGTTTTTGGAACAACATTCAGACGGATTTAAACACTCCCAGAGTAACAGCCCAAGTTCCAAGTCACATTCCCCCTCCCCCAGCCTCATTCTCACTGCCTCTCCTTGAACCAAGAGTGATCTTCTCTCCCCCATTCCTGTCCCTGGAAATCCTCTTCCCCTTTTCAATCTATTCTTCCATGCAGTATAAAGGTTGAAGAGAAACAAATACTATGTTTTAAAGATCCATTCTTTTGGTTGGCTGTACTGAGAGAGAACATGTCTAGTTACAGAATGTAATATGACCCAGAACGTGACAAGGAATGTATAGGAATGGATTAAAAAGTGCAATGTTGGATTGGGGGTGTAGCTCAGTGCTGGGTACTTGCCTGGCATTCGCAGGACCCTGGGTTCAACCCTCCACCACAAAACAGATGAACAAATAACAACAAAACCTGTTATGCTTCCCAGGGGCAAAAAAAAAATACTGCCCCCAAATCTTCCTGTTTAAAATGTCTGAAGATCTTGAGTGGAAGTAAAAGTTTCTCTTTTGTTTAAAATGAATTACAAGGGGCTGGAGCCATGGTGGCTCAAGGACTGGAGCGGTGGCTCAGTGGTTTCAGTGCTTGCCTACTAGCATGTGCCTGTCCACTGGGGAAGTGTCAGAGCGACAAAGTCAAATGAAAAACTAAATATAATTAATTCTCTCTTTCTCACTTTCCCTCTCTCTTAAAAAATAAAATGATTTACACGTATGAATTCACAATGAATTGCACTTTTATGTATATCTGTAGTGCACCAACTTTAGAAAAAACATGGATAGAAGGAAGACCAGTAGAATAGATGAACAGGAGCAGGGGAAGAGAGGAAAAGTGGAAGTATTCGGGATTGGAATGCAGCAAATGATAGTACATGCATTTATGAATATGTCAAAATTACATTTAAGTATTATGTGTGACTGTACTGCACTACTAAAAAGCATTTAAAAAGATTTTAAACTATGTGTATGCATAAAACAGGAGATTATAAGTGGAAATTAAAGGAATGCCGGTTTCTTAGATACTGGACAGGGAAAAGAGGTTGAAGAGAAAATTATCATAGTAATGAAAAGATCAGACAGAAGTGGGCAAGTGGATAAGCATCTGATAGTCTTGGGATGGGGAAGGGGTATGATTTTTAAAAATCACTCTTGTTTTGTGTGGGTGGAAATACTAAACCAGCGCATGCTCACTTAGAGAGATATCAAATTTTGAAAAAATATATGCTGTGGCCAGATAATTCCCCCACATTCCCCCTACCCCAAAGTAACAGTTGGGCATGTATTCCTCCAGATATGTGTGCATATAAAATATACATATGTTTCCTATATAATCACCCATGAAAAGTCACTGATCATATCTGATTAGTTGCAGACATTTGCTTACAGCTTCTTTCTGCATTTTAACAAACGTGGAATCATGTTATACAAACTGTTTTTCCCTTGCAACTTATTCTTAAAACTATGTGTACGTATAAAACAATTAACGTAAGCTTAAACCTGTTCACCTGTGAACAAACAGCTCTCCTTTGTATTAAAGTATTTCTTTACATCTATGCTAATCGTTTATTTCAGCACCATTGTACTTACATATTGATGAACTATTGGGTTATTTCCACTTCCTTATTATTACTAAAATGATGTAGTAAATATTCTCGTATGTATTGTGTAGAATTTTCCAGAAGCGACATTTCGAAAAGATGAATAATAATTAGATCTATGAATGTCAGAGTTGCCTCCCAAAAAGTTTTATCTTTTCTTTTCTTTTTAAGTCAGGGAAAGAACACACAAAACGTATTGCTTGCCTAAAGCATGGGAACACTAGATTCTCTTCTTCCCAAGTTTCACCAATACTACGAAAACGACGTTTTGGCAGTCCAGTTTGTCCTTGACGTTCTTTGCGCGAAGTGAACGCTATTGAAAATGGGTTTCTTTGTTTGCACTTGGCTGAGCTGCGCTTGGGTGGAGGGAGGCTGGAGTCGGTGAGCCGGCTCAGAAAGGAGCGCCGCACCAGGGAGCATAGCGTGGGTCCCCGTGGAGGGGCGCGTCGCGGTGAGGACCCTGGGGGTGGAGGTGTCTGCACGGCTCCAGCAACTCAGAGGGGCTGGACCCAGAGGCCCGCGGCAGCCTTCGGTCCGAGTCTTTCCCAGCAGCCAGAGAATCCTTTTTAAGCCCCGACAGGAAAGGGCGCAGACGCCGGCCCACTGCACCCGGAGCGTCGAATTTCCTCCCAACAAATAAGAAACGTTGGGCCCGTGCCGCGGCGATACCCACCCTCCCGCCAGCGCCCCGGGACTCTCCGCCGGTGCGGCTTACGCTCAGCCGAAGGCGCCAGAGCCCTGGGGCCCGCCGGCGCCGCGCGCTTCTTCCCGCACCTGCCGGTGTCCCGGAGCTTGCAACCAGCAGAGGCCACCGCAGAGAGTGCGCGCTCGGGTGTCACGCCAGGACCCTCTTCAAACCTGAAGCCCTAAAACCCAGATCGCTGCAGAACCTGCCGCCAGCGTGGAGTGTCCTTCTTGTTGTCCTAACCCCGGGGCTGTAGGAACACAATCCTTATCTTGGGCTTCACAGGACCCAAGGTTTCTTTCTGGGCGCCCTGGGAGTGCGGTTTTTGTTTTGTTTTGCTTTTTTTTTTTTTTTTTTTTTTTTTTTGTTTTGTTTACCCAGTCTGTGAATGGAAGAAAAGGGCCTGGACTTAGACCACCTCACAAACTCAGAGGAGGTGGGGAGATTGAGGGTAGAGTGCAAGCTTGAACAACCTGCCCCAACCTTGTCCCAGAGGCAGTAACCTCCAAGCAGTAGCCGATGCACCCCCTGGATCCCCACCCCAAGTTTCCACTGAATCTATGTCTTCCTTGGGTTGCCAGACTCTAGGACTAGGAACCCCCTGTTGGCCGAGTTCTGGGCAAGATGCATTGTTTGGTCAGTGCAGAATTTTACAACAATTCAAATAAGTTTCCAAAGTATAAAAACGCTTGGAAATAAGATATCTGCCAACACTATGAAGTAGAGCTGAGAATTTGCCACCTTGGTCTTTTCAACTCCTTAATGTGACCAAGGCCTTTTCTCCCATTTCTATTCACAGCCTGGTCTGTAGGCATTGGCGTGTGTCCCCTGCTGGACACAATGCCATAGTTGGGGAAACCTGAAAAACAAACCTCTTCTCCTGACTATAGTTTGGGGGTGCTGGGGATTGAACCTTGGAGTGTTTAACCATTGAACCACGTCCAGCCCTTTTAAATTTTTTTCTTTTCTTTTCTTTTTTTAAAAATTTTGAGACAGGATCTTGCTATGTTGCTTAAGGCCTCGCTAAGTTGCTGAGGCTGGCTTTGGACTTGCAATCTTCCTGCCTCAGTCTTCTAAATCCCTGGGATTGCAGGTATGTGCCACAGGGCCTGGCTCTCTCCTGATATTTGAATTGCCCAAGGTCATCATCCACTGTGTGGCACATTGGGCTTGGCACTCTACTCACTGATGAGTTCCCAAATAAATTCAGGGAATTCTCCAAGCCAACCAGCCACATAGTGAAAAGGGCAGGCCTAGAGTTCACCTCCCTGACCATTGGTCCATTTCCCTGGCTGCATAGGGGCATTAATAAAACTCAGCCAAGGGGCCAGAGATGTTGCACATGACTCTGATCTAAGCTTTTGGGCTTTGACCCAATTTCTGCCTCTATCTACACTTACAGAAAAGGGAATCCATTATGGCTGGCATGGGTTTTGCTTTCAGGTGCCGGGTTCTTGTCTAAGAACAACAGAATAAAATTGTGGGCAGGCTTTTCTCATATTTATTTATAGTCTGAAAATAGACCTTCCAAGTACTATAGCAATTATGTTTGAAAGTGTTAATGTGATCCCTTTGGAAATCAGTATATTTAGCCATCAGGAGAATTTCCCCAGTTCTTCGAACTTGCCACCTGCGGGGCAGATAGAGACTGAAAAAGTATTAGCCATGTCCCTTGCCAACCCTGTCTTAACTCTTGAGTTCTGTCCCCATTTTCCACTGGGAAGCCAGAAAGAATTGGCTAGAGGAGCAGAGGGCCCATGGTGGTGGAGCCTCCCTAACATAAACACAGTGGATGGAAAATGAGTTGTTGGTGATAATAACTAGTGTGGGAAAGGAGAAATACTTCTGAAGTAGCTTCATATTTTACTTAGGAGTATTTCCCACCCAAGCCTAAAGCATGTAAAACATGCCAGAGACCTTGATGTTTCTCCAACAAGGAAATAAATGTTCCAGGCATTTAGGTTAAGTTAGCATATGGAATATCTATCTGTAACTGCATTAGCTATTCAAACATATCTCCTTACCTCCCCGGAGTAAGTGCACAGCTTACAAAAGCTACAGTTTCTGTGGGAGAGGCTCAATTTGGATTTGAAATCAAGAAGGCTTAACAATACCCACTCTATATGAAATTACCACCCCATTTTAATAAGGTCCAAGATATTTAATGACTCACTTAAGGTCTTACAACAAATTGGGAGCAGACATGGAACAGTTGGCTGTTTATTTCAACTGTTCTCCTGATAAAGGCTATTCATTCTCTTTCCATTGCTAGAAAAACTTCTCATTTGTCCTCTTCACAATCCCTCCCCAACATTTATCACACTTAGGTGTTATCTGTGCAGGTAAAATGATTTTTTTAAAAGTAGCATGTTGTACATGTAAAAATAATCAGGTGTTGGTTGTACTCTAGTATTTTTTCACTGCTTCAGCTGCCTTAATGGAAAAGAGTTCAGTATAGTCTAAGTTGTATGACAATGTATAACTTATCAGCAGAGAGTATAACATTACACACCCCTTTATCATTGCTCAGAAAATTTACATTTTTTTTTCTTTTTCTCATTTGGAAAACATATTTCCTTCATTTCTTATTCTCTGTAGGTGTTTGGTTCCACTGGCTCTGATTTCATTTGTTTTCTTATGTATTTATTTTTATGGTACTGGGGATGGAACCAGGGCCTCATACATGCTACGCTAGTGCTTTACTGCTGAGCTACACCTCAGCCTCTTTACATCTTTTTAGCTCTTTGTTCACAGCACAAGTACAGAATAGGCACAGTATATTCTCATCAGGGTTCAGGCTCAGCTTCCACGGCCAAGGACTTTGTCTCACATATTGTGCTAGTAAGAAATAACTCTGACTTCCACTCTCATAAAACCTAAAATAGGGGCTGAGAATATAACTTTATGGTAGAACATGTGCTTAGTATTCGTAAGGCTATGGGTTTGATCCTCAGCTCCAGAAAAAACAAAATAAAACAAAAAAATCAAAACCCTAAAATAACCATGACTTATTCATGATAAAGGATTAAGTTGCTTACCTACAAACCTGCGTGGGGGGCTCAAGGTTGGCGTAGTGCTCCATTATGTCATGGTGTGTTGCTTTGCCTATGTAGGTCCAGAATGGCAGTAGGCAAGCTCTAGGCAGGACTCAGGAAAAATAAAGAACATGCAAAGGACTTTGAGGTGTAGCTCAGTGGTAGAGCTCCAGCCTAGCATCTGTGAGACCCTGGCTTAGATGGCCAGTACTGAAAACAAACAAACAAGCATGGTACATTGGTATGTATGCAAAGGACTTGTGCCTTGCTGTTAGGGAATGCTCCTGGAAATGGCCACATGACATTTCTGCTTACATTGCATTGGGCCAGAATATACTCCCAAGGCTACTTCCAGTTGTAAGTGCAAGTGAGGCAGGGGAATGTGGTCTCCAGACTTGAAAGCCATGTGCACAGATGCTGACTGGATGATCTTTCATCATATAGGAAGGAGAGAGCCAGATGTGGTGATGCACATCTGTAATCCCAGTGACTGGAAGACTGAGGCAGGAGGATGGCAAATCTGAGGCTAGCCTGAGCAACCTTGCAAGATTCAACAAACAAAAATAACAACACAAACAATAACAAAAATCCAAAAATCAAAATGTTGGAGATATAGCTCAGTGGTAGAGTGCCCTGGGCATAATCCCCAGGACCACACAATTCACACAAACAAACACACAAAAGAGAGAGAAAATTGTCTCTGTCACAGTTAAGTTTATAATTGAGTTCCAAGCAAAGTGTAGGGCACACAGTAGGGCATCAGAAATGTTATGTAGATTGAGTTAAAGTGTCTTTGGAGGGGGCTGGAGTGGTGGCTTGGCAGTTATGGTGCTTGCCCAGTATGCACAGGTACACAGGTTCAAACCCCAGCACCCACGTACACAACTAAGTGTCTGAGCAATGAAGGCCATGTGAAAAACTCAATAAAAATTAATTCTCTCTCTCTCTCACTGTCCTTCTCTCTTAAAAAAAAATCTCTTAAAAAATAAATAAATTGTCCTTGGAGGACTTCTGTGGCCTTCCCGTGGAAGATTAACAACATCTGAAACTTCTGCTGGGCTTAGGGACAAGAAGCTGGGGGCAGAAGTTGGCAAGTGGATCAAGTTTTGCTTCCCAACTTTGCTGTACTTTTAAATCAGTCAGCTTTCCCCCATTTCCTAACATTCCACTGAAAATAATGTCCACCAGAGATAGCTAGCTGACTGGTTTTCTTTTCTTTTCCTATCCTTTCTTCCTTCCTTATTTGGTCTTACTATGTTGCCCTAGTGGGCCTTAAATCTTTAGGCTCAAGTGATCCTCCCACCTTAGCCTGATGAGTATCTTGGACTATGAGACATGTGTCACCAAACCTGACTTCTTTATTTTTTAGTTTTTTAAAAATATTTTTTTGGGAGCTGGAGCGGTGGCTCAGTGGTTAAGGTCCTTGCCTGGCATGTTTGAGGATGTGGGTTTGAACCCTAGCACCACGTATACAATGTAGTGTCAGAGCAATGAAAGCCAAAGGAAAAACTAAAAAGTAAAATCAATCCCCCCCACTCTTACTGTCCTTCTTTCTCTAAAAAATATTTTTTGGTACTGGGGATTGAACCCAGGGGCACTTTACCACTGAGCTACATCCCCAGCCCTTTTTAATTTTGAGACAGGGTCTTGGTAACTTGCTGAGTATGGTCTCAAATTGGGATCCTCCTGCCTCAGCCTCCCAAGTGTACAGGCATGCACCCATGGCTGGCTTTCTTTCATTTTAAATATATTCACCAGCCCTCCTCCCCCAACAGATACAAAATAAAGTCCCCCACCACTAGACTTTATCTCTTTCATCCAAGTAAAAAAGAGACTGGCAGGAATTATTCTTGGCAATTAATGAAATCACAATAGTCAAAGTATTGTAAGGCACTGAGCAGGATGCTCCTTGTATAACAATAGGAGGGCAGTGAGCAGTCTTGGAAGTCCACCCATGTCTCCCTCAGTTCCTCCATCTGGGCTCCATTGCACTCCAGCCCTCTTCCAACTTGTCCTCTGCATGGCAAAGTGTTAATGGATCACCATGCCTCAACATGCAGCTCCTCCCAGGAGGGTGTGCTCTGTGATAAGCAGGAAAAAACCACCACAAGTCCAAAGATTAAAAGCTAAAATCACAGGCAATAGGTTCTATACGGGTCAATAAGTACACGATGAAAGCAAATCGGGGATTATTCACCCCACTTTATGGGGGAGGAAATTGAAGTCCTGAAGACTAAGTGACTTATCCAAGCTGATTAATGGTGAAGCCAGGATTAAAATCCAGGTCTTATGGGCTCTGAATCTGTGTTGCTGCCTACTGGTATAATTGCTTTATTCATCTTCATTCATTCCACAAGCTCATGGACCTCGCTCATGTTCTTCCCTGAATGTGAATTAACATACCACAATATAAGGCGTACCATGATCTAATTTTTTGAGTCTTACTGGGTGCTGGATTTTCTTCTAGGTGTTTTATATGTACTAACTCATTTTTATCCTCATTGGCTCCATTTTACAGATGAATTAACATGAAGAATTTAAGTAGCTTGCTCTACATCAAACAGCTGGTATAGTGAGACACAGAGCTGGAATTATAACCCAAGCAGTCTAGTTTGAGTCTGTGTTCTTATCCATTATTCAAAATTGCCACTATAGTTAAGAGAGCAATAACTGTACCCTATTATTATTTATTTATGGATCAGCCGCCAATGCCTTTATTTCACCATAAAGCGAACATTCCACCATCTCACTGGGCATATCTTGATTTCCTTCTCAATGTTCCAGATCCCAGTGAATATCTTTTGTAGAAAGGATATGGGATCTTGGATGTCATTTATGATAGCAGTACAAAGATGGAAAGGTAGCAGTCAGGTAATTTTTTTCTTTTTTCTTTTTCTTTCTTTCTTTTTTTTTTTTTTTTTTTTGTGGTGGTACTGGGGGTTGATCCTAGGGTCTCACACATGGTAGGCAAGCCTTCTGTTTCTGAGCTACATGGCCAGTCCCCAGATAATTCTTTATTTCAGTTTCACATTTACCATATTCACATTTTTTGACTTTCAACAGAAGTGAATGCCTCCTAGTTATGCTATGTAGCCATTTATTTCTGACACATGTTAGCTACCATTCAGGGAGAAGGGCGCAAACCTGTGATGTAGTTTCCTGGGCATTTTGCACCCTTTATTCCCATTCACTGCTGCTTTTCACTTATTAAGAGTGTAATGTTGAGGGCTGGAGCGGTGGCTCAGCGGTTACAGCACTTGCCTGGCATGTGCAGGTACGCGAGTTCAAATCCCAGAACCACGTACACAACAAAGTGTCCGAGGAATGAAAGTCACATGAAAAACTAAATAAAAATTGATTCTCTCTTTCTATGTATCTCACTGTCCCCTCTTTCTTAAAAAAAAAAAAAAGAGTGTAATGTTGAGAGCGGAGAGTCACAGGTATTGGGGCACAGCCAAGTTGATGAGTGGGAACTTGAACTTACTCACTGTTGGCCACACACTGTGCAAGGCCCTTTTCATTCAACATCTCATTAAATCTTCAGAACAGCTCCAAGAGGCAGGCTTCCTATTTCCCCACTGAGAGACACCTCTTAGATTTGACATTCTGCAGCTTTAGGCTGCTCAAGGTCAGGCTGGCTGGTGAGTGCCAGAACTGGGTTCAAGCTCAAGTCTGTCTGGCTTCCATGTGCATACCCTTGCCATGTCACCAATTCTCTTTGAAGTACCAGAAGTTGCGATAGGGCAAGTTGGAGGACGCTGCTCCACCATCAGTTCAGTTCTTACTTCAGTTATAGACCAGCTTTTAGAGCCCCAAAGGCCCCTGGGATCTGTCTTTCTCCTTCCTGGAGTTAAAATTGAGGCCTCATTCACACTCCACGTTCATAAAGAGAATTCGTTGCAGTTGGAAACAAAATTTATAAGCACAGAATTCCTGCTGGCTCTCTCATTGTGTGACCTCAGGCAAGTTATTTAACTTCTTTACACCTTAGTTTTTTTTTTTTTTATTCATTCAATGGGGAGATCTGTGTCTTCCTTTGAGAGTTGTTGTGACATTTAAATGAGTGTTCAAAACACGTTCTTCACTTGCTACCAGGTCACAAGGCTTTTTCAATTGTCTGTGGTGGGAAAAGATGAGAGTTAGGACAGAGGCACAGTTTTAACAAAAGGAAAACTGGTCAGTTTTTGGTTAATATGGCTCTTCAGTTGGTAAAGAACCATATCTAGGATTAAGATCATGACCAGACTGTTGTTACATGCAAAAGTTCTCCAAGTTCTTCCTCAAGGCCTTGGACCAGAGCAGAGTTAAATCCTGGATCTGGGTTCTTTTGGCCCTTTCCATAACTATTTTTGTAATAGTGACCTTTCTTTCCTCTTCTACTTCTTTCCAAGAACAGTAAGGCTGACTCCAGAATAATTAGGAAAACATTCCATAGTTGACATATAGCCAATAATGAAAGTAATGAAACAACTATAAGTCCATTATAATAAAAGCTTGCATTAACAGTGCATTATGTCTTGGCTACTTGTAAATCATTGGCAGCATTTTACAACTGTCTGCCTCTCCTTCATAAGTCTGTCAGTAATGCCAGAGTTTAAGGATAGGGCAGGGCCTAAGAATAATTCATTCATTCTGTAGAATTCTCCACCAAATTCATACTTTTGTCCTATGAAGAGTCTGACACTTTGATCTTGTGTGCACTTGGTCACGTCCTCTGACCTCTGCAAATTTTGACTTCCTCAACTGGAAGCTGGAAAGAACAACTCTATTCCCTCTTACCCCATTGGACACCTGACGGAGGAGCAAGCACAATGCTGGGCTAGAAGTCCCTCTGCACAGCTAATAGATAGTAAGACTTAATATGACAGCATAGGAATATGTATCTAAAGTGAGAATGGGAAGGAAAATAAAAAGACAAAGAGATGAAAAGGAATAAAGTGTTCCTCAGTCTCCCATTCATTAGCAGGCAGACCCTGGAAGAGGCCCGCAGTTTCTTCTTCTGTCAAGTGGGGATTGGAATATTAGATGCTCTTTCTATGTCGCAGTCTATTGTATCAAATGGGACAGTGGGTATGAAAGTGTTACTTGAATAAGTAAGACTATCCAACTGTTGTTGTTATTATTATTTGGGTGTCAGAATGAATCCAGAGCATGCTAAATTGCCCTCTACCACAATGCTACACCCTCGCCCCTGTTAATCGTTATTAATGCCAGCAAACTTCCCTGGTGAAGTGGCAGTATTCTTTCAGAGCTTCAACTAGTTTAGCTACCTTTAGAAACAAAATCAATCCTTTGAGTGTACAGGACTTCCAGAGGCAGGGATTGAGGTCTGTAAGGAGGAGCCTGTGAATCACACTACTGGGATTCAGATCTCAACTCTGTCACCAGTAGGCTGTGTGAACTGGAGCAAATATTTAACCCCTCTTGGACTTAGTTTCTCTATCTGTAGAACAGGAATATTCATGGTAATTATAGTTACCTCCTGGAGCTGCAAGTATTAAGTGACATACATATGCAGCATTTAGAATAGTATCCAGTGCTCAGAAAATATTTATAGCTATCTTTATTCTTGGGTATTGGACATTATTCTTTTTTTTTTTTAAAGAAAGAGTGACAGAGAGATAGGAAGAGAGAATCAATTTTATTTAGTTGTTCATACGGCTTTCGTTGCTCTGACACTTCATTGTGTACGTGGTGCTGGGGTTTGAACTCATGTCCCTGCACATGTGAGGCAAGCGCCGAAATCACTGAGCCACCGCTCCAGCCCTTGGACATTATTCTTGGTGGTACGTTGGTCTCATGCTGCCTAATTTATAACTTTGCTGTAACTTTTAACTGATTAAATAATATATCAGGGTATATCTAACACTAGAGAAATCTGATGGAATCAAAAAGCATCTTTGTCGGGGTTGGGGGTTTAGCTCAGTGGCAGAGCGCTTGCCTAGCACGTGCAAGGCCCCGAGTTTGGTCCTCAGCCCTGAAAAAAAAAAAAAGCATCTTTGTCTTTAGCTATGTGGCTTGGATCCTTTGGTTCCTCTAAAGTTGCTTGCTTCAAATCAGGCAGATACCTAAATCACTTTTTTTTTTAAACTAGGGATTGAAACCAGGGGCACTTTACCACTGAGCTACACCCCCAGCTCTTCCTTTTTATGTATTTATTTATTTTTATTTTGAGACAGGGTCTTGTTAACTTGCTGAGGGGCTTGTTAAGTTACAGAGGAGGACCTTGAACTTGTGATCCTTTTGCTTCAACCTCCTGAGTTGCTAGGATCATCTGCATGTGCTGCCATGTCCAGCTAAATCATCATCTTGAGATATTCCATAAGAAAAGTCCTTGTATGGGAGGGGGATAAAGCACTTGCCTAGCATTCTCAGGGTCCTGGTTTCTGCACACCCAGCACTGAAAACCAAAACAAAACAAAACGAATCCTAAGAAGCTGCTTATAGAAGGCATTCACAGACTCCTCTATGTGTTGAGATTAATATGTACCAGTCCTTGGGACCCACAGAAAACCTGTTTCTATACCTCACCTTTCCCCAGGCTTTCTTTCCATCCTGTCTATTCTCCAGCAGGATGGGAGAGGACTTGGCCAGACATGGTACCCAGATATATTATATCTGCTCTTCTCCACTCTGGAGCTAGCAATCCAATTAGTCACATCTTCAGTTTCTGGTCTCTGCTTGTGAGAGAAATCTCTGGGTAGGACAAGTTTTCCTCTGCTCTAGCTGAAGCAGTTTCAGATCACTTTCTGCTCTGCCCCAGAGTGAGACAGATTTCCATGTCCTTAGGCAGTGGATGAATGAGAAGGTAGCGAATAGTCAGATAATGACACTATTAGGTAATAAGTGCACAAAGAGATACATGGATGTGATAAATTTGGAAAGAACAGGGGTGAACAAACGTGGGTAACGTGCATAAAAGTCTACCTGAAGGTTAAGAAAAAAGGCACTAGTCAGAGTGGAGAATCACAGGAATGACTAAATCTATGGGGCAGCAGACCTTAAACAGGAATTTACAACAGAATCACGTGAAGGGCTTGTCACACTTCCCAAGAGTTTCTGATTCAATAGATCCCAGAGCAGGACTTGAGAGTTTGCATTCCTAAGAATTTCCAGGTGGAGTGGGACCACACTTGAAGAACCACCTTCATAGAAAATCTAAGAAGAGTTGCTTGCAGGCTATCTTGTTTATAAGTGGGCCTGAGGACTAGGTGAGGACCAAGAAAGAGTTGTCCTAGAGCTGTGGAGACCCCAGTGTGTTTGGGTGGTGGTGGTGGGGGGCGGGGAAGGGAATTCCCACTGCCTGGGCTTCCTGAGTCAGATTAGAGCCAAGATGTTGTTCCCAGTTACTCCCCAGATCCTGCTTTCTGTTTTGTTCTCTGACAGGATGGGAGAGGGGTGCATATCCCTCCCATGACTGAACATACCGGCTGACCAGAGGAATCTGTACGACACTTCCACCCCATGCAATGCTCCTTATCCAGGCCCCCACAGGTGTGGTGTGTGCGTGAGTGACGCGGGTTGGGATGGGAATAAAACAGCAGGTGAGCTACTTCCAGCCCTCACCTGCGGTCAATTACCTGTTCCAAGAAACCGACGCCAAGGGGTCAAGACCCGCCACCCGTCCCTGCTGGGGTCCAGCGCTCCTGGGGCGGGATAGAAGTCCCTGTGGAATCAAGATTGCCCGCCCTCAGGGGATCGGGGATTTGGGCCGCTCTTCTGGCAGAGCCCTGGGACCAGAGCCAGTGAGGATCTTGGGACGCGCCGCGACTTCCGTCTCTGACGATCGGCAGTGGGGGGCGCACCAAGACAGCAGTTCGGGAGCTGCGCTTTGTCACGGCGGCAGCGAGGGGCGGAGGACGCCAAAAGGGGCAGCGGAGAAAAGACGAGGAGGTCGAACGACTCCCGGGCCGGAAAGGGACACTCCCGGGGCTGCGGCTGCAGCTGGTGCGGCCCTGGGGAAGAGCGGAAGGGGCTGAGACAGCTCCCCGCTCCCGCCCAGCCTGCGCGTCCAGGTTCTGGCGTGCCTGGTCTTCTGGGTTGCTATCCCTCCTGCGCTCCTTCCCTGCAACAAGCCCCTGAGAGCCTGTGCCCCACCTCCGAAACCCGCCGCCACGGGCACGCGCGCACCTTCACGTACTCGCCGCCAGGCTTCGGGGACTGGAGCGCACAGTCCCTCCACGTTGCGGCGCCCTGCGGCTCTTCCAGCAGTTCAGCCACCCTTTGTGGAGCGCCCCGCTTCTCCGGTACTAACCGTAACTGCCACAGCCGCAGCCGCTCAACAGAATTGGGAATGGTGGTCCCCAACGCTTTGAAGCTGGTGTTCAGGATGTTAGGGAATGTAGCCGTCGGTGTTGGGGGCTCAGCGCTAAATACGGAGAGAAAATCTTGCCTTTGGAGGCCGAACAGCTTGGGTTAGAACCTTGGGTCGGCCACTTCCAAGCTGTGTGTACTTGGGCAAGTTCCTCAACCTCTCTGAGAGACAGTTTTCTCCATACACAGAGGGAAGGACTGTACCCCATGTGGCATTCTGAAGCTCAAACTGGAGGGGGCACTATTCTGGGTTTGCTGGGGACTCTAATCAGTCTTCAGAAATTCCCCACAGAAAGTGTTCACATTTCAAAGCAGGGAGAGGCTGATCCTGCCCCACTAGTTGGACTTGACCACCCGTTTGGGCTGGGGAGGGGGGTGTTTTACCTCCGTACACCTGGGAGATCCTCTCTGCCCTTTGAGTCAGGGGCCTCCTCGTCTCCCAGGCTGTGAGACTCAATGCGGGAGGGAAAGAGGGCATAGTCTTCTCAACCGCTTCCCTACCCTGGGAACCCAGAGAGACAGATTACACATGGAGACAGATTCACAGAGAAGCCTGGCACCCAGGAGGGGGCATTAAAGGCTCCTTAAGTTGTACAGAAGAGGCTACATCACTCAAAAGATTCCATCCGTTTTGAGGACCAGGATCCTCTGGTTGGGCCACCGTGATAGCAGGCTTCCTCTTAATACTATAAATGGGCAGAATGAACATTGGGTGGTCCCCCCTAGAAAGACAAGGCAGTTAAGTTGGTCTGACCCTTGGGTCCTCCAGCACCCGGAAAGATTTGCCTCTGGACAGAATCTTTTTAAAACAAAAAGCAAATGGGACTGGGGATATAATTCAGTGGTAAAGCACCTCCTTAGCATGTGCAAGACCACGGGGTCTATCCCCAGTACCACAAAAACAAAAACCCTGAGACTCTATGCGTTCCCTCCACTGAGGAAAGGAGCTTACAGGATAATGTGGTAATAACCTGGCAGTTCCCAACACTTAAATGTTCATCTCAAGGGAAGTCCTGTCTTTTACAGAGAAGCCCCAGCCAGGCCATTTTCTCCCCAAATGCAGAATCAGAACCTAGGGGTTTTAAGTGAGTGTGTGCTCAGTCAGGTCACAGATGTGGGAAGGCCTAGCCAACTCTTCAGTTTTGTCAATCAGTCCTGGAGGGCAGTTTAAGGGAGGTAGCTGCCATGTAAGGAAGAAGATTCTGGTAAAGATATGTTCCTAACAAATTGGATCAAGTTAGTTATTGTGCTTGTGTGATGGTGGAGGAAACAGAAGAACTGAAGGCTAACTTCAGTGCGTCCCAGCATCTGTCTAGAGAGAAGAAAGCCAGACATATGAAGGAACCATACCCCTAGTAGGTTAAAACTGTCTCAGTAGCCTTGGTGAGTCCTGCTCCTTTCCAGAAAAGTGTTCAGGGACTCCGATTGTAATTGTCAGAGAGGGACTGAGCATTGTCTCTTAGGGTCAGCTGCTGCAATGATATTCTGGATATATTTGAACTCAGGTCCTGAGAATCCTGAGTTCCCACCTTCAGACCCCAAAGACTCCACCAGCCAACGCACAGGAGTTAGTTTCTTCTACCCCATATCCCTGAGGGTGGCTTCAGCCTGCCAGCTAGCCTCTACCTCTGATCTCTGTCATATAGAGACAAGTTTTCAAATGGTTTGCAACCTTTTTTTTTTTCCTGTTTAGTCTTCATCCTGTTTAAAGGGAAGAGCCAAATCATTTAATTCTGGAAAATTCACAATCTAAACATTTGCATCAATTGTAAGGGAAAAATATAGAAGAATCCAGAGACTGGGGTGTGGATGATGTGGGGATAATTATGGTTTAGGAACAAACGCATATTAAAAAAAAAGGGAGTAGCTAGAGGGTAGTCATTCATTCTTTACTTTTCCTTTT
>PVKS010001058.1:0-112084 GCA_004027875.1 Aplodontia rufa
TGCTAAGTGAAGTATCCCAAACTCAGAGACTCAAGGGCCGAATGTTTTCTCTCATTTGTCGAAGCTAGAGTACAACCGGAAACAGTATGATAGATGGCCAAACTAATATTTACCTCAACATGTATGAATTTTTACATGATCATGGGGAACCTTGCCTAGGTTCCTGGGGGATGTAGGGAGGGGGGTGGAGGGGGGGAAGGGAATAGGAAGGACATCAAGGAGACCAGAGGGAGGTATTATGGGGGAATCTAATCAGAGGGGAACCTCCGACCTCCAGGAGAAGTCCAATTAACTTGGGGCTTAAGTAGGGGGAAACATGGAACCATGGGGAACCTAAGGGGGGTAAACCATGGTCTGACACCAGTCTTGGCTTGTTCTGTCATTACACTTTTGCTCTTGATTGTTTGACAATGAATCTCTCCTAATTGTAAGACCATGTTTACTGAATAAAATTTTTAAAAAAAAGAGAAAGAGAATCAATTTTATTTTTTTTTCATCTGGCCTCCATTTATCTGACACTCAGCTGTTCATGTGGTGCTGGGGTTTGAACGTGGGTCCCTGCACATGCCGGCCAGCACTCCAACCACTGAACCACTGCTCCAACTCCCCTTTCTCCATCTTTCAAGATTTCAAAGATGATCAGGTTGTTCTCTACTCATGTCACTCTAATTTCTTTTGTCTTCTTTTTCCACTTTCCACTAAAGTAACCCAGGATACTCTAACTAAGTAGCAACTTTAATTTCATCTCCAATCTTAATTCCCTTTTGCCATGAAAGACAGCATATTCATATTTTACAGAAAGCAGGAAATGGACTTCTAGAAGGTCATTAATTTGCCTATATACATTAGGAAACAAAAATCATAGTATCATTGCTGTGTTAGTCAGTTTTCCATTACTGTCATAAAATACCTGAGAAATTAAACTTAAAAAGATGAAGGGTTAGGGCTGGAGCGGTGGCTCAGCGGTTTCTGCACTTGCCTGGCAAGCACGAGGACCCAGATTCAAACCCAGCACCATGTACACAACTAAGTGTTGGAACAACAAAGGCCATGTGAAAAACTAAATAAAGTTGTTACTCTCTTTCTCTGTCTCTCTCACTGTCCCTCTCTCTTTAAAAAAAAAAAAAAAGATGAAGGGTTTATCGTGGCTCACAGTTTTGAAGCCTCCAGTTCATGGTCTGTGTGTCCCATTGCTTTTGGGCCTGTGGCACATGTGGCAGCAGGCAAGTAACATAATGTGGAAAAATCTGTTCACCTTATTGTGGCTTAGAAGCAAAAATAGAGAAATAAAAATGGCCAGAGTCCCAAAAGTCCCTTCTAGGGCACACCTCTAATAACCTAACTTCTTTCTACTAGGTCCAACCTCCAAAATATTCCACCACCTCCCCGTAGTGCCATGGACTAAACCTTCAACACTTGGGCCTTTGGGGGACATTGATCTAAACCACAGCAATCACAATAGATTCAGAAAAAATGTTTTATAAAATACATATCATGACTATCTAGGAATAGAAATAAACTTCTTTAACTTGATTATTTCTCAGAAAGTACTAGCAAAAATCAATTATGAAAATATTCCTCTACAATCAGAAACGACAAGAATCTGCTGTCCTTATTCCTGGTCACCAGTGTAATGGAGGTTTTAGCAAGCACAGGAAAACAAGAAAAAGTAGGGAATGGGAGAAGGAAAATAAAAGACATAAACACAGTTTAAGAGAATCTATAGATTAATTATTGATTTTGTTACTGTTGTTGTTTTGAGTTTATTTTCCTTTTTATATTTTTAAATTTTGAAGCAGGATCACTAAGTTGCTTAGGACCTCAGTCAGTTGCTGAGGCTGCCTTTGAGCTTGTGATCCTCCTGCCTCAGCCTCCCGAGCTGCTGGAATTGCAGGTGTGCACCACCACGCCTGGCTAGATAAATCACTGGAATTAACTAGAGTTAGCAAGACTGCTATCCATAAATTTTATTTGTATACACCAGCAATCAACGATTGGAAAATGAAATGTTTTAAAAGAAAGATATCTGAGAATAAATCTGAAATTTATTCACAAATTTTATTGAGAAAATTATGAATCATTAAACTATATTAGGTAAAGTCTATGAGAAAAAGAATTAAATTTATAAGCTGACTTCATATGATGCACATTTAGATTTCTCCTTAATATTTTGTAAATTCCAGGCAATTACAATAAGGTTCCCTTTGTGATATGGTGTCTGTGTGTGTACGTATGTTCTACTGAGAAGCTTAGTCTAAAAAATGATTATGAAGTATGCATAGAGGTGCAAAGGGCTACAAATAGCAGAGATTATGAAAACAACCACATTTTATATGCGTGATGTAGGAAAACTTGCCGCATAAGATCTAAAACCTTATTGCAAAGCCATGGCAATTATAATAGCAATACAGAGTGAAATCATGCAAGGAGAGAGGAGACAGATTGAACAGAATCTTCTTACCTTCTTCATCCATTTATAAATATTTATTTAACAAATATTGGTAGAGCACACAGTGCGTGACCAGTGTGAATTTCGGAAATGAAGACAAGGAGTCTTTCTCCCCACAGGACACAGAATCCAGTGGAGAAGACAGATGTTTCAAAAGTAATATAGATTGAGCATCCCTGACCCCAACAGTTGAAATTCAACCTTCTCCAGAATGTGAAGCACTGTGAGCACCACCATGATGCCGATCCCAAAGGCTGGGTCCTTCACCCCTCTCAGATCTGTGGAGCCAGGAACGAGACTCAACAGCCTTTGAGCAGTGAGGGAGACTTATTCTTGGCCAATAACTTGAAAATCAACTTCCACCACTTAGGGGTCAGGAGGTTGCAGATTCAGGATAAAAGAAGTGAGGAGGAGGGGTAAGCTAAAGAAGAGGAAGAATATTCATGTGTTTTATTATAATGAAGACAGGCTGTTGGATCATGGTGGCAGCCATCCGGTTTCAACTAGTCCACCTGAAGAGCAAGAGGCAACATCAGGGCAGGGTGAAGACTGAAGTAGGCTACCCAGGCCCCACGAGATTGGAGTGGGGTAACAGTGCCGCACCTGGCCTCACGGGTTGGGTCGTGGTCAAAATGCAGGCCTACTAAAAATATGGTATAAAATTACTTTGCACCTCTAAGATACTAAAAAATTCCCATGCAACCCCTAAATACTGGAAAAGTTAAAATAATAAATAAAAATTTAAAAATGAAAGGGAGCTCAGTAGAGGAAGGGGAGATCAGGGAGTGGGAGGAGGGGAGGGAGGGGAAGTGCTGGGGAGGGATATTGGTCAAATTATTTTGTTATGTTGTACGGACGTATGAATGTATAACAACAAATTCTATTATTATGTACAACTGTAACACACCAATAAAAATGTGGAAAGAATATATATTACTGATGTTTGGGAAAAAATTACCTTCAGGTTATGTCTATAAGGTGTGTTTAAAACATAAATGAATTTGGCTTTTAGACTTGAGTCCATCCTTGAGAAATCTTAGTATGTATAGCATGAAAATATTCCAATATCTGAAAAAAAGCCCAAATCTGGAAACACTTTTGGTCCCAAGCATTTTGTACAAGGTCTACTCAACTTGTAATGATACATGTGATGGGTTTAACAAAAAAAAAAACAAAAAACCAAAAAACAAACAAGCAAACAAACCAACAAACAAAAAAGAAAAGAAAAGAAAGAAGGAAAATAAGCAGTACTTTGGGAAGACCTAAAAAGGGAACCGTGCCTAATACTGAGTGAGGAAGGCTTCTCTGTGTTGCGAGACAGGAGGAGAGATGAGTAAAAGATAAAGAGTGGAGGGAGGGAGTGTTTCTTCAGATTGAACAAAGCATTCAGTAAAAAAGGTTTATTCATGGAGCCAGCAGAAATCTAGCTTGATTTGGGGAGAGAAATAAGGGAGAAAGTGACGTCTTAGAATTTATCTGCCTTACTTTCAAGGTTCTCAAAGAAAGACCCTTTCCACATTTATATCTCCTATTATTTGCAGAAAAAGAGAAGATACACCTTTAGCTATTTTGAATCTTAAGATCATAACTTACCTTGCAGGTATAAGAGTTTCCTGGGGCCTGGAGCAGTGGCTCAACAGTTGTGGCACGCGCAGGTGCACGGGCTCGAACCCCAGCACCCACATACACAGCTCGGTGTCTGAGCGGCGAAGGCCATGTGAAAGACTTAATAAAAATTGATTCTCTCTCTCTCTCTCTCCATCTCACTGTCCTTCTCTCTTAAAAAAAAAAAAAAAGAATTTCCTGGGCGTGGAACATAGGATCAATTTAAAGTACTAACAAAGGTGCTTAGAACATGAATAGTTAACAGCCAATTTCATAAATTATATGATTCTGATTCTTTTCAGTACAATTAAAAGATAACCAATAAACTTGTTAGCTGGTAGAGTATTACAAGTAATACATCACTGTGCTTTTGGGCAAATAATTTGGAAGTAATTAAAAAATTTTCTATAACAAATCCTTGTATTGCCTTCTCTTATACTTGTAAATATTTTTTAAAAGTTTGTGTCTATATAAATAAAAGAGAGTACTGATGAAGGACTTCTAGGCTCTTTTAGCAATAAGTGACACTCATGAACAGATATGTGAATTGATTAGAAAGAAATTGTGACTTGCTCATTAAAAGATACATTTCCAATGAAAGCTTACCTTCATTTTTGATATTCCTAAAATTACATTCAATTCAACACATTCAACAGAGAAAACATTTTTAACACTTGTAGCCTTGAGTCACAACCGAGAGTGTTTTGATGGAGTGATTAAAATAAGTTTTTTAGTCAAAGATTTTTAACCATGTACATATGAAATGGAAATATGGAGAGAAAAGGGAACACTAAAAAATTTAACCAATAAGGGGGCTGCAGTGGTGGCTCGGTGGTTACGGTTTTGCCCAGCATGCGCCAAGTACACAGGTTCAAATCCCAGCACCACTTACACAACGAAGACTCGGAGCAACGAAAGCCACATGAAAAACTAAATAGAAATTGTTTCTCTCTCTCTCTCACTGTCCTCTCTTTAAGAAAAAATTAACCAACAAGGAAAAATTAGCTATTGCAATTTTGTTTTTTTTAGAGCTATTTTAAGTAAAAATCTATACACACTGAAATGTTCAACTCTAGCTAGATACACTCACATAAGCTTGTGACATCCTTAAAGACAAGGAGGACCATAAAACACCATGTTCTAAAATGTCATTTTCCTTTTCCCAAAGCCCCAGCCAAGTCAAGGGAACAATGAGAGCAAGTGGCATGGAATGTTACACATTCTCTTGAAGGACATTGGCTTTCTCTCATGCATGCTGAAATTAGGACATGTTAGTGATATCTGTGGAGAGCTGCTTTCTTGCATGTATGTCGCTGGGGACAAAGCAAGGCAGCTTATGCTGCTTCTGTGGTAACTGGTTTGGAGAGGGAAGCGTCACCCCGGCTGCCCCAGGACAAAGCCTCATGGCGATGAAGCACCAGGGGCACTCCATGACATGGAGGTGCAGTTCATTGCCACTGGACTTTCTGGTGAAGCACCTGTCTAGTCTGGCACCCAAGGATCTGCTCCATAAATATTTGCCTTCTATCTCCTGTCCCATCCTCAGGTGCCTTCCTTGGTCTCTTGGCAATCTATCACGTTTCCCTTGTGTAACTAGGCTATGGATATTACAGAACCACAACTTTATCCAACTTCTTTTGCATAAAGTATGGGATTCCTCTGTTAACGAATACTTGCATTGCAGAGTAGGATTGCAACTGAATACTCTTCAAGTTATTCGCTCATTCTCCTGATGACCTGATGATGGATATTTAAGTTGTTTTGAATTTTTACAATGATAAACATACTTTGAATATTCACGAATATAAGTATTTTGTAGGTGAATATGTTTATTTCTTCTGAACAAATAGCAGAATTGCTACGTATTGAGTAGCTGTAGATTTAGCTTTATAAGAAACTGCAAAACTTTTCTCCAAAGTAGCTGTATTGATTGACATTTCCATCAGTCACAGATAAGAGCCCTGATTGCTCTACAATCTCATTAATATTTGGTGGTCTTAGTATTTTTAATTTTGCAAGTCATGTTTTTCAAAGAATTTGTCAGTTTCATCTAAGTGTTGAATTTAATGCAATGATATTGTTCATTAATATCTCTATTTTATCCTTTTGATTTTTGTGCAATCAGTGTGTTGACCTCTTCATGGGCAATTTGCTTTCCCATTCTCTATTAGTCTGTTCAGGCTTTTATTAATGGACTTTTTTTGCTAATAGATAAAATCAATATTTTATTCATTTTAATGTCTCAGTAAGTCTTTTGGCTTTGTTAGTTATAACTGTTGCTTATTTTCTTTTAAATGATTTGTCATGCTATTTTTATTATTACTTTTCTTCCAGGTTGGGATCTCATTTGCTCATAGTTTTTCTAGCTGCTTAACATGAACATTAGATGATTGATTTTAAGTCTTTCTTCATTTCTGTCAAAAGGTGGAATTTCAACAACTTGAGTTTAAAGATCTAACTGGGTTTTACTAATGACTCATGAATCAGGCAGCACCCTGTCTATAAGAAAACAGAAAAACATTCTGTTGGGCACAGCAGAAGTTGGTGTTTATAAGGTAGCTTGAGCAGGAACAAGGAAACAATAATAAAATTATAAAATGATTGGTTAATATCAGGTTTCCTTAGGTAGCTTTCTTCGTAAAGATTAACGCCAAGGGAACGTCATTATTATGTCAACCTAGGTTGTCTGGACCCTTTCTGATTGGTTGCTGTGAATCTCCTGATTTTAGGATCTGTTTAGGGATGTTCCTATTTCTGTAATGAGTGATTTCATTCTGGTCTGATCCGTTGGGGCTTAGGGTAGGAGCTCAGCCCCAAAAGTGAGGTAGCTTCATAAATTGTTACACATATACTGGCCACATTGAAAGATACACATGCGTATGTGACGAAGAAAGTTCAAGTGAATGCATTAATAACTTAGGGAGCTGCAGTTAAGAAAGACTAGAACCCCTTGCAGGGTGGTTGCTTGAATTCACACTACTGGATTTTAATCCATTTCTCCATTGTAGAAATGTCTTCTGAATTCATTTTATACACATACACACATCAAATTTTCAACAATGAAAAAATACAATATAAACTTGAAAATTTTTCTAGATTTCTTTGACTCAATCAACCGCTGTGTTGGTGTTTCAAGCTAGAAGATGCTCCATGTTAAATTGAGATCCCTGAAGCCAAAAATCTCTGTGCTTGGTGTAATTGTTACGGGGGAAAAGCCATTTCTTTTGAATTGTAAATGCAGGTCTTGTGAACAGCATGGATAGGACTGAAATCATTTTTCATTCTTTTCAAAGTTACTTTCAGATTCATAAGCAGGAGAAAACCGGATGATTGGTCAACGCTCCAATAAAATGAACAGGGAAAAGTTTGGAAGGTTGTTAACAGATATCTGGTCTAGCTGATTTCTTTGAAAACAAGTGTTTTCTCAGAAAATAGATTCAACCTGAATGTTACAGTTCGGATATGCAGTATCCGTAAAGGTACCGGTGTTAGAGGAGTGGTCCTCAGCTTGGCATCTTGAGAGGAGGTGGATCCTTTAAGGGGTAGGGGGTGCCTATTGGAAGCTGGTTAGGTTACTGGGGCCACGTCTTTGAAAGGGATATGGAGTCCCGGCCCCTTCTGACTCTCCTTTCGTTTCTTGGCCATCACATGGTGAATAGTTTTCTTCTACCATGAGTTTCTGTCATGATGTCAATGCAGGCCCAAATGCAACCTAGCCAAGCAGTCATGGATGGAAATCTTTCAAACATGAAGCAAAATAAATCTGTTTTTCTTTCTTTTTGTAACAGTGATTGAACCCAAGGGTGCTTAACCACTGAGACACATCCCCAGACCTTCGTATTTTCTGTTTTGAGACAGGTGTTGCTAAGTTGCTTAAGGGCCTCACTCAGTTGCTGAGGCTGGCTTTGAACTTGCGATCCTCTTGCTTCAGCCTCCTGAGCCACTGGGATTATGGACATGCACCATCTTTTTTTCTTATAAGTTGATTTTCCCAGGTGGTTTGTTGTAGGGATGGAAAACAGCTAACACAGTGAAACAAAATGTAGCATTTGTTTAATAATCCATCCACCCTATTGTGCTATATTGGTTTTGTCTTCACAGATTACCCAAATTCTGCCAATTTGTAGGCCTTACCTTA
The DNA here is from genome assembly GCA_004027875.1 of Aplodontia rufa. Taxonomy (NCBI): domain Eukaryota; kingdom Metazoa; phylum Chordata; class Mammalia; order Rodentia; family Aplodontiidae; genus Aplodontia; species Aplodontia rufa. The sequence goes on from PVKS010001058.1 coordinate 8,193, forward strand.
CCTACCCAACTTCTGGACAAATCAGTAGTCAAGTATTCTTATTCTGAAAACTATGAAAAAACCAAACACAAAAAATCCTGAAAGGAAAGTGCTGCTGTTGCTTTTCCCCAGGGTCAACTTGGCTGTTTAAATGGTTCATAAAAAGCAAGCCAATCTTGGGGTAGGCTGCCTATAAAACTGCCAACACCGCCTCTCCCCTGTCACTGCCCTATAACGCTTGTATTGAGGACATCATTAACAAGTTTAGCAAACAGCAGTTGTGGGGATGTTTAAACACCACCCGTGAGTGACTCAGAAGAGGAGGAAGCAAGCGGTTGGCCCTCTGGTCAATTCTACGGCTCGCTGCTCCTCAGAGAAAGGCTTTGGAGAATGATTTTGTTTGCTAGCTTGGCCTCATTCAAAACAGCTATAAATACACCTGTGCTTTGTCTTTTTTCAAGCATCAATTTAGTAAGTAATTGAAATAATGGTGCCAAAAAATGTGTTGTGTTGTGTTTTGTTTTGTTTGAATTGTCCTCAAAGTGCCATCACAAAGAAACTGACTTTTTTGGATCCTTGCAGAGTCTCTAAAAAGCAATACACCCCGCCCTGCCCATGTGCCCCTTATTTTTTAAGAAATGAGGAAACCAAAGCCCTGCGAGCTAGAGCTACTGCTTGGTCCCAACTCTGGGGACAGAAGTCCCATTGCTCTGGTGAAAAGAGCTGACCTAGGTGTCCAAGTCCCCTAATTCGTGGGTAGGGAGTATACCAACACAAAGCCACTTCACTTTTTGAGCCCCTGTTTCTACATCTCTAAAAGGAAATATTAATCGTTGCTTTATCTGCCACCCAGGGCCTTGGAGACGTCAGATGAGATGAGTAGCAGAGGGCCCTGAAGCCAGACAGGAGGGTAGGAGGGAACAGGACTTTGAATGAACCCCCCAGTCCCTCAGGCACACTTAAGGCCTGACTTCCAGAGCCATTGTTTGTGTGTTTATAGATGAGTTCCCATGGAGGTCACCAAGCCCCAGTGCCTTGACACTCTGATGCAGGGCTCCCAGGGGTGGGGCTGCCATCAAAAGACAGAGGGGGCATGTTCTGGTGATGGGAGGAAAAGCCTCATTTGTTCCCAGAGAGCTTGATCACCAGGGTTGGGGCCAGGAAATCTGCACACACTAGGGGGAGAGGGTGCACCCAGAAAAGGCTGCCGAGAGCTGCAGGTTGGGAAGGAACCCAGGCAGGGTGGGTCCCCAGCTCAACCACCCCATCCCACACCTCCAACTCATCCCTGCTCGCCTTCCTCTAAGCAGCCAGTGATGCACCAGCGTCAGGTCACCGGGATGCTGGTCCCTGTGTTCATGCACTGGGATTCAGTGTGCTCATCTGTACAGAGGGGATATTACTTTTTCTACATATGCTATTGAAATTTTAGCAGTGTTATTTCAAACCAAACCTGTGTGTGTGTGTGTGTGTGTGTGTGTGTGCGCGTGCGTGCCCAGGTTGAGAAACAGAGATTCAGAAACAAAAAAAAAGAATGATCAGAGAATGAGAGCAAGAGAAAACCCTGGTATATGTAACACCTTTCACCAATGGAAAATATCTCCTTTAAAGCTGATGCTATTATCTGACCTTTGGAAAATCCAGAGAGCCACTGGGAATAATGTGATAGTTATCTCCCATGGATCTCTGAGCTCAGGAGACGTCTTGCCTAGGCTGTCTTTCTAATATCTAAGATACCCATTTTACAGACGTGTGGCAAGGATGAGATGGAGGTTCAGGAGAGTGGAAGAGATGGGTGCTCATTCACCCAACCAACTCTAAGGGGAAGCCAAGGAGAAATGGAAAAAAGGAACGCTCTCGGGTTGATTCTGGGGCTCGGCGTGTGGGTGGGGAAGGGGTGGAGCGTATTGAGTGCTGTGATGTACTGGATGCTCCCCATCCTGTTGACATCCTAAAGAGTGTGAATTGCCTTCTTCGGGAAAGCATGCTGTACAGTCTTGTGCAATGGGCTGCTTCAACGAAGCAAGCTCTGGCTCCTAACTGGAGGCAAGGTCCGGGGAAGTAAGTAATCAAGCTTATTTTCCAGAGCTTGAATTGAACCAGTTGGTTTTTTCCCCTTGAGTTACAAGGGAAAGCTAAACTTTAACTTTTCACTTGTCCACTAACAGATCCATTCCAGTGGAATTCACTAGCTGCTCCCTACCTTCGTAACCAGTGTATTAGAAACATTCAATGTCATTGTATGCCTTGAACTGAAGGGATTTGGTGGGCTGAAGCTGTATTACAGGAGGAAAAACCACACCTGATAGGACATCACTAGAGTCCAGGGTCCTTCAATTGCACTCAGGCAGGAGAAGCCACCACAAAGCTTCTGGCTCACGTTTGGGACAAACGTTACTCTTCCTTAGGGAGGGAAAAGAACATGGAAGCCCTCAGGGACCTGACATGATACTGCCCAGCCTCTTACAGCTCCACAGGACCAGAGTGTCTAATGTCCTAGGGCATCCTGGCCAGGGTAGTTAGGCTAAATGGGCTTAGCAAATGGCAGAGATGGCGCATCAGGCCCTGCTTTATCCACATTTACCCTTTAATTGGCCTCTGGGTGGACCAGAATGGCCTGAGGGGCCCTGTTGGCATTGGGTCCTTCATGGCAAGAGCAAAATTGATTCCGTGGTTGAGGTCCCCTTTGGCCATCAGCTTGGAGACAGCAATGGCTGGAAGTGGAAGAGATCCTAGCACTTGGTACGGATTAAATTGTGTCATGCAATGATGAAGGGAGTGTTGAAGTCCTAACCTTCAATACCCCAGGAATGTGATGCTGTTTGGAAATCAGGATTCTATAGATGTAATAATCCACTTAAGATGACCTTCAGGGTGACCCTCATCCAGTATGATCAGCATCTTCATAAGAAAAGGGATGAAATGGCCACGTGCTGATGAAGGCTGAGAGAGGACCAGTGCAGCTATGAGCCAAAGAAGCTAGAAGAGGTGAGGAAGGGCTCAGCTGCAGGTCTCAGAAGCGGCATGGCCTTGCCAGCACCTGATTCCAGAGTTTCCGCCTCTAGAACTGCGACAGAATCTTTGCTGCTGATTGAAGCCACTGGCTTTGTGGTGCTTTCAAGTTCTCCACAGTGAAGAATACAGACCCCAGTAGCACCCATCCTTCATGACCTTTGACCTCTGGGTGCGCGTTTTGACCAGGAGGAGTGAGCACCTATTTCTACCCCATATTTTCTTGATGATCAATATTTTATTCTAGGCTCCCCCTGCTCTGATCAAAGGAAAAGCCCTCATCAGTCATCGCCTGCCTCCCCACTACCCCTCTACCTCTCAGGTGCCCCCAACTTCAGATCAGGAAGAGCTTCTCTATGAACCTGTGAGTCAAGGTGACTGAGCCACCTCCAGGAAGACCTCAACCTGCTACCATGGCTTCTGCCATAAAACCACCATGAGGCCCTCCCAGAGGCAGAACAGATGGGGCCTCCTGATCTTGAACTTTTAGCTTTCAAAATCAAACTACAGGAATCTCATTTTAAAAATAAAGTACCCCGCTCAGGTATTTTGTTACAACAAGGGTAAATGGGCTAATACAATGAATGTTGAGAAGTATTTTCTAATGTTATAATCCATGGCAGGCAGGTGAAAGAAAAAGAAAAGAAGGAAGGAAGGAAGGAAAACGTGAACAAAAGCAATCAACTTTTCCTCCAAATTTAGGGGGAGCAAGATCCAGTCAAGATTCATCCATTTGTATATGCATCTGTTGTTTTTCACTGGTTCCCTCCAAAAACAATGGGTAAGGACAGCTTTACATCTGTAAGGTTTAGAAGTGCGACCAAAATGCTTCCTCTTAGAGTTGACGGTGGGTCAGGTCAAGCAACAAAGCCAACTCCAGCCTTGGCTCAGAAACTGCTGCTACCACCAGAATGCGGAGACCATGGTCCCATGGTCCACCTTCCTTCTCCAGCAAAGCTGAGAAATCACAGACCAATTTGAGTTTGTCCTCGGTCCCTGGCCCATGTCTATCTTGTGAAAGTGGAGAAACTGCCTGTTACTAAGGACTCCCTGGGACTGATCTGGATGCCCTGAAAGGCTGTGTCCCCAAGGTCCTTTAGTGCCCACGTCAAAGTGTAGCTGACTCAGATCCTGGGTCCTAGAGAGAAGTCACCATGCGTGCTGGGCCACCAGGGCCAGCCTTGTCTGGCATCAGGGTGCTCTGAGCTGAGCCAACCTCTGTCTGGCTTTATAAGCTCCCAAAGCCTGTGCCCAACCATGAGAGGGGCAATGTCCCTCTGAGTGGCATTGTTAGGTAGAAGCTAGCAAGGAGCAGTGAAATGCATGGCAAGGTCACAGGTTTACTTTAAGTTACTCTAAAAGTTTTTTTTAAGTAACTTCCAAGGCAAGGTAAATAATTTGTAGCAGATAACCTGTAGAAAAACATCATTATAGAAACCTTGAGGCTAAATAAACAATAGTAAAAGAGATAATGGGGAGTATGCCTCAAGAAAGCAGGGTTTATGGGACTCTTGCAGGGTTCATCGAGGTTGGTTTGGAGATAGGAGTCATTGATTTAACTGTCTCCATTTGGCTGGGAAGAAAGATTCCCTTAGTGAGTGATGCAGATGCTCTAGGGGATTTTTTTTTAAGAGAGAGAAAGAAAAGAGAGAATCAGTTTTATTTAGTTTTTCAAGTAGTTTTCCCTGCTCTGACACTTCATTGCGTACATTGTGCTGGGGGTTCGAACTTGCGTCCTTGTGCATGCCTGGCAGGCGTCCTAACCACTGAGCCATTGCTCCAGCCCCCAGCTTCTGATCAACTACTGACCCCAGTATCCACATTAACATCGGATTGACTTGTAGATGAAGTTCCCCTAAATAGGATGACCAACATGATAGTTCTGGATAGGACCAACTAAGGTCAAAAATGGCAAAGGCTGCTGAAGGAGAACCCCAGTTCTCCTGGAGAACATCAAGCAGTAATGAATTCGGAAGCAGCATGGTCTCCCTTGTTCTCTGTCCGCTGTCTCCCTTGAGGTACTCTCTGCTTGAGCCTTACTTTGCTTTTTCTTTACTTTCACTTATAATAAAGTTCTCTTCATGATTTTTGGTGCCTGACTTTAAATTTTCTTTTGTTGGAACAAAAGAACTGAAGTTTGGCGTTTTAGCTCCCTGCTTTCCTGTGACAGCATCACCCTGGTGTCCAGTTCTGGTTTGTCCAGCCTATCTCGCTGCTTGTCATTTGTCTCCCAACTTTACCTTTGGATGATATTAAAGGACACCATGAATGAGAACACGGGTGGAAACTGAATCCTTTGAGAGTAACCATGGGAATTGTGTTCTTGGATTGTTTTCTTGTTTCACAGTGTAGGTCTGAAATCCTTAATGATAGTAACCCTTATGCACGAAGAGGATTTGCTTTTTCTTACTTTCTGTGGGAAAGATGCAAAAAACAAAAAAAAAAAAAAGAAAGAAAAGAAATAGAAAAAAATATGCTAAGGGAGCCTAAGGCAGAAAGGGTCAGCACAATGCACTGAGAAAGAACATTGAAGATGATGAAGCAGGAGGGGTGTATGTTTAGGAGCTAAGAAGGTGGCAGGGCAGGAGAGGGGTGACTTGCAGGGGTGGGGTGACATGTACAAAGATAGGGAGGGGCAAGGGAACGTGACTTGTATGAACAGCTGCTCCCACTCAGGTAGGTGGGAGTTCAGGTGGACACCCTGCCATGGCCAAGGAGGTGGTGGGTGTGGAAAATCCTGGATGCTTGTGTAGGGGCAAACAGAGGACTCTTTCTCAGAGCAGTGGGCAGTGCTGCTGTAAAGAGGGAGAAGTGTCAAGGACAGGAATTACAAACTGTCAAACATCACAGGGGCTGGGCAGAAAGGCAAGACAGGCAGGTGCAAATAGTCCAGAGTCCACTGGAGGAACTCAAGCTCTTTCCAAACTCGTAGTGGCCAGACAGAGCTTCCGATCTGTAGGAGAAGCAGAAGCTCAGATGTTTGGTGTGGATCATCCTGACTTGCTAAGCCCTGAGCAGACCAACTGGGGGCTCCAGTTGGCCCGCAAGGCACTGGCTGGTGATTCCCAGGACCAGAGGTAACCCCTTCCGCAATTCACCCTGAACATCTGGCTGCATGATGCTATAGCTGTCTTAGTGACCCCCAGGCACCTTCTTGAGTGAGCACAAATGGTTATGGCCCCTCTCTAGGGAGAGAGAAGAGGTAGCTCTCTCACAGTGATGGAGTGGGTGCAAATGTTCACATTTCACAGGGTTGTGATCTATGCAAATCAGATTAAGGAAACCCAGAAAGTCAGTGGCTGAGGCAGGGTGAAATGTGTCCCCATGGCCTCCTAAGCAATTAGCTTTGATGTCCCTGGCAGCTGCTGAATTCCAAAGGCAATTCTAGAAGCTTTGATTTGGAACCAGTGTCTTAGTAAGATGCCTCTAGAAGCAGAGGGGCCGGGAGAAGAGAAAGCACAGGATGGGTGGTGGAGTGGTGTGGATGAGGGGAGGAAGCTGTTCTTCCCATCCTCAGATATCTGCATGGTTGTTACATGTAAGGGTGGGGATCAACTTTCTTTGTAGGGATCCAAGCGCTAACCCCAGGGGCCAGAATCTACAGGGAGACAGACTTTTACCTAAAGAACTTGCTAACAATCAGAGATGTCTAAAGGTTTAATTAGTTGCCTTTAGAAGAAGCAAATGATCTGTCATGGTGTTATGGTATGAATGTGAGATGTCCCCCAAAATTTCACATGTTAGAATGCAATAAGGTTTAGGGGAAATGATTGCATTATAAGAGCCTTAAACCCAATCAGCGAGTTAATCCCCTTCTAGGGATTAACTGGCACCAATGCTAGTGGGTGTGGCTGGAGGAGGTGGGTCATTGGGAGCTTGCCTTGGGGTATATATTTTGTATCTGTCTCTCTGATTCTTGGAGCCATATCTTGATCCACTTCCCTCTGCCATACTCTTCTGCTGTGACATTCATCCTCACCTTGAGCCCCAAGGAATGGAGCTGGCCTTCTATGGACTAAGACCTCTGAAACTGTGAGCCCCTAAATAAACTTTTCCTCCTAAAATTGTTCTTGTCAGTTCCTTTCGTCACAGCAGCGTAAACACATGGGAAGCATTAAAGGACGTGTTGAATGACCCCTGTTTGCAGGTGGAGAGAAGGACTGCTTTGGATGAACTCTGAAATCCTTTCCATCCTAGAAATTTTGGGGTTCATCTTAATAGCAATGGCTCTTGATGTCCAATAACCTGCTTTATTTGGGGGTCATGAATTTATTTGTTTATAAAATAAAATGTTTAGAAACTTCATATTTCTCTTTTTACTCTGGAAATGGGACTTGGGAGTGCTCAGCAGAGGAAGCATAAATGGAAGGATCCAGAATCTGTGTGGCTTACAGGTAACAGGTGGGAACTGATGGTGGTTTAGTTTGTGGCTGCGTGGAAAGAGTTAATGAATAAGCCAAGCTCTTATTGGAACGGGCAGATACGACATGGAAGCCTAGAACTGATAAGTCAAATGGCTGAGTCACTGAACTAATTTCAAAATCTGATGGAAATAGAAAAAAAAATTTTAAACAGAAAAAAAAAATAAAAAGGAAATCAGACAGCTGGAAAGTAATGAAGGCTTTGCAAAGACTCCAGGTGACCAAAACAACAGAAGCCAGCAAAATATAATCACTCACAGATACGGGAGTCCCTTGTGGTGGCCTATTATCTTGCCCCTGGCCCTCGTCTCTCACCTGATTCCTGCCAGGACACAGCTAGAGGGACAGAGGAGGGGGGCTCAGCATCTGCTCAAAGTGGTCTCCATCACCCCCAATCGCAGTGCCCATAAGTGTGTCATCTGGTCCCTGTCTCCTGGTAAGAACACAGCGTCATCAGCGCAGAAGTGGATTCCGAGGTCCCTTACCCATTCCACGGAAGGGAAAGCTGAGTCCCAAGGGGTGGGTTCTGTGCAAAGAGCAGTGGGGAGGATGGAGGCATACAGGAGCCAAGTCACTTTCCCTCCTGACTTCACGGAGCAAGCAGTTCATGTGGGAAAGCTAGAGCTTATACTTCTGCTTTCAAAAGCATCATATCAGAGAACAAGGAAAGTCTCAAAGTCAATGACGGGACTTTGAGGAAGAGAGGTTTCTCCTGTTCCACGCGCTAAAAGTCACTTTTTCGTTGACAAAATGAGTCTGGGGATGTGCATAACAATAATTGAAATTTGTGTGAAGGGGTCAGCAGCCTGTGGACGGACCCTGTTTGTCCCTTGAGAAGCCATCCAACGGTGGCTTCTCAGCAGAAGTGGACAAGCAGGCCAGTTTTACGGGGCAGTCATCTCTGCAAAAAACTGGAGAGCACGTTCATTTAGTGCTTATGCATTTCTTCATGTATTTTTGGGATCAGAAAATGTCCCCAGACTGTCCTTGTCTGGTGCCTTTAGAATGTCATTAGAACCACCTTCTACTTTCCCACTGATCTTTCTCCTCCTGCCTGGGATGAGCGCTTCATCTCTTCTTCTTCTTCTTCTTTCCTCCCAGGTCACTCGGAACCTCCAACTCTACCCCTGCCCACTGCCTGTGAGACAGGGGGAAAGTTAGGCAGTCAGAATAATGAGAATGTTCGAGTCAATCAAGGGAAAACTGGTTCCTTTCCTTTAAGATCAATTTGACATCCCCCAATGCTAGTGAGAAGGGTCTGGCAAGGTGGGTCCAGATGCAGACACTCTTTTCTCCTAAGCCAGGCGCCACATTCTTTCTATTGATACCTCAGGTGCAAATCCAAGGCTGGACCCAATCAGAATTTCCCACACCCATGTCCTAGGTTTGGGGGAAGGGAGAGGATGACCAATTGAGAGAACACCTATAAAACGGGCAAACCTAGCTGCCTCTTCAGCTCTGCCCACTCCTCCCACTCTGGGGGAGGTCTGTTCTTCTCCCTATGCTTTGCTTTCTAGTATTTTCTTAAAATAAAGTCTGTTTACTACGCTTGCCTCAGTGTCCCTCAGTTACATTCTTCGACTCTGAGAGGACATGAACCCAACATGCACAAAACCGGCATCACCTGCACACAGCAGACCCTTTAAAATGCAAACTGGATTGCGCCACTCAGGTATAAGTCCTTCATGGCTCTCTCACTGTGTGACAGGAAATGCCATCCGCCGGAGTGGCTAAAAGTCAGGCCTCTGCCAACCTCTTCATTTCACATTGGTTCCCCTTGCTCACACTCTTGGAGGGCACTGCCCTTCTTCCTGTCCGGCCTCCCGCCAGCCAAGGCACACGGCCCCTCTGTCCAAGTTGGTCCTCCTGGTTCGCTGTGAGATGCCTTGAGCAACATCCCTGCACACCCAGGCTCTCCAGGTGTGACCTGCCACTTCCGTGTTTCCTTCCGAGCACTTGCTAATTGTCCAAATTTGTCCACATCTTATGTATTTGTTTGCTTATTTGTTTCTAGATTTTTTTTTCTGCAGAGTTCAGTGAGGGACCTCAGCTGTCTTTAACCACTGAAATCCTATCTTTTAGAACTGTTCCTGTCACTTAGTAGAGACTTGGGTAATTCTTGTGGGGAGGAAGGAAGGCGAGAGGAAAAGAAAAGAAAGGGTGGAGGGAGAGAAGGTGTATCTACGTATTCTAGGTGGATCTAAGCTAGAAGAGAGAGACACTTGAAAGGCTTAACTGTGGACTTGAAGCATTGGAGCAGAAATATTTTGGGGTAGGGTAAGAACAGTTGAGGAGCCCCCACATCTTACCTTACAGCCAACTGAGATGCCCAAGGGCAGGACAGACTGAAGCCAGGGGAGCCTCAGGAATGTGGGGGTGGGATAGACTAGAACACACGGAGGAGGTAGGAAAGCTGGGCTGTCATGCCTGGGGGACACCTGAGGCCAGCACCTGCCTGGACTTCACTTCATGAGGCCTCACAATGTCCTTGAATAACTTAGACACAGACAGAAAAGAAGAGTTGGTGGGGAGCACCTTGGGGCCAGAGAAAGGAGCTCCTCCTCGATGGTGCTGGGGTCTCCCACAGCTCTGCAAGTGGCAGGGTCTCCTCTGAAGAGCTGGCTTTAGGTTGACACTCTACACACAGATGTTCAATGACATGTTCAATGACAAGAGGGAGTGGATGCTTGCTCCAGGGAGGTGGGATGGCGCTGACCTTTGGTGTCCCAGAGGGCAGGTAGAAGAGATCCAGGAGGGGAAGGAGGACCTCAGCTTAGGACCTGCAGCATCCTTGGCTTATGTGACAGAAAAGAATTAAAGCCTGTGACACTCAGAGGCATAGACAGACATTTCTTTAAGAAAGCAGATACACATTCAAGAGAGGATGTGGTCAAAGTCAAGAGAGAGAGAGAGATGCTTTTGGGGAAAAGCAGGGAATATACAGTCAAAGGAGGACGAGGGCTGTCTGGAGCAAGAGAGATGCATTTTGGGGTTCCCAGCTCTTCTTTTAAAAGAAATTTGGGGAGGAGTAGGTACAGGAAGCTATGTGGGAACGATATCAGTCTGGGGATCTCAGGAAGCTTTGTGGTGGCCTTGTCAATCTCCAGATCCCAAGGCTGACCTGGTCCTTGCTATTTCATCAGCAGGCAGTGATAAAGTCCCCTAACTTACTGGTTTCTCAAAAATGTCATCTCTCTCTTTAGTCTATTTGTTGGGGGCCAGTTAATTAGGAGAGCTCAGGTAAATATACAGATTTTCCAGGAATGCAGGAGTCATAGGCCTGGGAAAGTATGCAGAACCTATGAATTAAAATCCTATTTCCTGTCCTTCCTGTGCGTCTCCTCTCTGCGTACTTCTCATTCCTGCTATCCTAACTCAGGTAGACACAAGCTACACAAACACAGCCTGCCAACCACCAGTGAGGAAGCTCTGCCAACAGGAAGCTTGGCAGGCAGCCTGCCTGGGGGCATGAGCCACACTGGGCGGAGGAAGAGGAACGTGAGGATGCGGTCAGGGTCCCAGGCAAAGCTCAGAATCTGCGGCTCTCACACTAGGTCCACTTCCCGCTGATGCGCAGGCGAACTCTCAGAAGCACCGGGCGGGTGTTCAGCTCAAAAGTCAATTCCCTGGGGCTTTTACTTATAACTTTGTTTGCAGATAGTGGGCCTTTTCCGTCCGGCTCCTCATGCCGAGCCTTTCTGCTTCTAACAATCACATTATTTAATTTAGACGAGTGAAGTTACCTTAGATCAATTATACTTATTTTTCCTGTGTAATTTCCAAAGCTTAATATCTCCATTCGGGCCCAGCCTGGGGGACAGGTTGTCTAGCAGAGTCCTAAACGATTTCAGCCTTTAATTCAATTGTACTTTTGCCATAGCCTGGGCAGCGAGCATAATTCTTTTATCCCTAAGATGTCTCATTAGCAGTAATCTAATAGTACACATTAAAATATAGGTCACCGAGGTGGGCTGCCGAGTGGGAGGCTTGTCATAACTTTGAAGACTGGACAGCTGCTTAGGTGCATCCCCCAACACAGCAGGGTCCCAACTCCAGGCTTAATTCTAACACAATTAATTCAACAACAACAACAAAACAAACAAACAAACAAAAACAACCAGTTTGCTTTCTGCAATTCAAAGTTAAGAACAAGCCTTGGCTGGGAAATAGAGCTGATGTTTTTGTGACTGTGGGATGGGGTGAGAGGAGGGAAATGTTTCCTGCCAACATGACATAACAGAAAAGACTTCTGGCTTCAGGCATTTAGGGCCAGAGCCTCCTCTGAGCTGTGGCAGGAACACAGCAAGGCACCTAGGATAGCTCTTTTTCTCTCTGGCCTCAGGTTGCACACCTGTCTAGGGGGAAGGCTTAGGTCGGATGTCCCCTGCGTCCCGGCACTTCCAGCTTAACTTGTCCTAGGATGTGCTCCATCTTTTCTTTTACATCATCTCGTTCTCCTTAATTAAATACACTTGTTTTATAAAGGAAGCTCAAGTGTCAACATGGAAAAATCTCAAGAACATTCGCAGAGGGATTTGCAGAGAATGATAGCATTTGGATAAACTTGGAACGTACACAACACGATCTTTTCTACTGTTTAGGCAGGCAAAATGAACATATGCCATTAGAGGTCAAGACAGTGGCTACGTTCGGGGAGGGTGGAGGAGCCACTGATGGGGGACGCACAAGGTGGACCTTAGCGGAAATTGTCATTGTTTTATATGGCCTAGGTGTGGTTGCAGGGGTATATTTATTCCGCAAAAAGTGCATTCATAATCAGTTCACTTTTCCATGTATGTTATCCTTATGCACACACAATACGTGCATATAAAACTTTAGGGGTACACACATAATTATATATTTACTACATAATAAGTATATCATATGCATCTCTATTGTTACTGTGCATACATAAGCACATGCAATATATTTAATATGTATACTATGATTAATGTGTTATTAGATGCATAGTGTATGTGCACTAATGTTGATTATTCCTAAGAATAATCTGTGATCTATGTATACTTTATATATATATACATACTATATATCTAAAATGTGCTATGAAATATATGTGTATATATATAATGTTGATTATTGCCAGGTGTGTCCACATGCTTTCATGGTCCAGTACATTTGGGAATACTCAAAATTATTTCAGGGTAGTGGTTGCTGAGGGGAAGTGGGAGGAAGGAGTAGGGCTGGCAAGGGTTATGGGGGGACTGCTACTAAATTTCTATTGTTTTTGCTTCCTCAGCTAGTTGGTTGTTACATTGTTTTCTGTATTTCTATGTAAATCTGCAATGTTTCATAATTTTAAAAATCAGTCCAAAGGTAATAAATAATGAAAGAAACTTTATGAACCCATCATAAATTGAAACCAAGATCCCATGTTATAAACAGATGGTAACCGCAAATAAATACAATGAGTCAGATGTGGCGGTGCACACCTGTAATCCCAGCAACTCAGGAGGCTGAGGAAGGAGGATCACAAATTCAAGGCCACCCCGGGCAACTTAGGGAGATCCTGTCTCAAAATGAAAATAAAAATCTCAGTGGTAGAGGGCACTGGTTTCAACCCTCACTACCCGCCTCCCCCGCACAGGCAATGGAAACAGTTAGGAAATTCTTCTTTGGCCAGAAGTCTCACTCAGAGCCAGGTTTCCCTCTATAGAGATGGGGATCAGTGGGAGAGAGAGGCTTTAGAGGTTCGTTAGCACCAGACAGAGCCTGGCTCTTTCCATAATTAAATGATTCAGAGTAATTTAACGCAGGGCTTGCCCAGCCCTAAGACATGGCTCCTGGGAAAGAGCCACAAGGTCCCTTAGCTCTGACTATCCTCACTTCTGTGTGTATTGGGACACTTGGAAAGAAAAAGGTCTTGTTAGGTGGGGAGAGAAGAGGGGGGCAATTACGAGTAAAATTTGGAACACTGAAGAAAATCCCCCTTCCTTCCCATGGACCCCTTTCTCTGGGTCCTTCTCCAGGGTCAGTAGGCCCAGCTCATCGCCTGCCTCGGGGACCTCAAGCAAACAATCTCCCCGTGACTTTTCTCACTTGGAGGCTCAGATGTAAGTTTCTGCAAGCAGGGCACTCCCAAGCTTGGAGGGCAGCCTCTACCACCCCTGGTGCAGCCTTCGAGCTCCCTCCTGTGTTGTGGTGAGCTGTGGTCCTGCTCCCCACATTATATTCACAGACACTGATCTCAAGGTTGGGCTGAGCAGGGTCCACCTGCAGACTCTCGTTGGTGACTGCCTGCCTCTTGCCCTGGTATTTTCGGGGGTGCTGAGGAATAACCTCAAGGCCTTGTACATGTTAGGCAAACACTTTGCCACTGAGCTAAATCCCCAACCTCTGTGTGTCACTCCTGAAGCCAGCAGATCCTGATCCCGAGTCCCTTTACCACCTGCCTTGCCTCACTCTTGCTGGAGAAATGAGCATCCTGGTGGGTTGGGTAGAGCCAAGTGTCAGAACTGACTTCAACTCAACACCCACCCACTCATGGCTTGGAAACTGGCCACTGGTCTCCGTGAAGGAAATCATGTGACTGGGACGTTTGGGGTGTATATTTCTGTACCCCAGAGAGGCAGAGGTGGCCTCATGAGAGCTTTCCCTGAATCTGTCATCACCAAGAATCCTGTCCAGCCTGGAACTCCTGGCACCATAAAGGTCTACCTGGACCGCCAGGGCTTTTCAGGCTCCTCAAACTTCACCTGTGTGTATTCCATTCCTTCATGCTGTGGCAACACTATCTAGTCTGATAAATGTCTCCATAGAGGCCCTGAAATGCAGGAAGAGCCTCAAACCAAGTGTCAGGGTCCAGGATTTGAGTTCCTAGGGCCACAACTAACCCGTGTGACTGCTGGAGTCAGGGTGAGTTGTGAACTGGGGTGAAGTGCCCTTGGGGGAAGAGGCAGGACTGTGATGCCCCAATAGGGAGGGGAGGATGACATCAGATGCTGAAGCCATGCCTGGTATTTGGGACAGGTCCCAGAGGTGGTGGGAGGGGTGGCCCAAGGGCTTGGGGAGGAGGAGGTGAGATTTGGAGAGGGAAATACTCCAGTTTTGTGAGGAGAGAGGGTCACAGAAGGTGGTGGCCACAAGAGAGACTGTGCTGGAGTTCAGAAATGCATCTGCCGCAGCCCTGAATCGCCCTGCCAAAAATGAGTGGCCCTGCTGGGAATGGGGAACTCAGAAACGAAGGGGGCAGCAAGGAGGGTGGGGACAGACAGGGAAGCACTGAGCCACTGGAATAGAACAGCAGTTGAGAGTGCGTGCCCTAGAGCCAGCCTGGATCTGGGTTCAAATCCTATCCCCATCCCACTCTAGCCTGCAGCCCAGGGCAAGACATGTGACCACTTCCAGCATCCATTCTTTAATCTGTCAAGTGAGAACAATAACAGTGAACTTTGGAGTAAATAGTATGTAGTGCCTAGAGCCAGTTTGCCCTGTAAATAAAGGATTCACCCACGCAAATATCAACTGTGTGTTTAGCATGTGCCAGATACGACTCATGCACTTTGCAGTCACAGATTCATGTAAGTCTTGTGATTGCTCTGTGAGACACATTCTATCATGTGCACTGTTTTATAAATGAGAAATGGAGGCCCATATTAGCCCAAGGTGACACAGCTGGAAGGTAGGAGCCAGATTTGACCACCATGCAGTTAGTGTGAAAGTTGAGGGCCACTATCCCTGCTTGTTATTTAGGAAAGCCAGGAGGATAGGGGCCTTTTAAGGAGCTAGGAAGGGGGAGGGTTATGTGTTCTCAATAAAGAGGGTCAGCACACCATCGTCCCGAGCCCTGCTTCGTGCCTTTGCCCTAAACCCCTCCAGCTTTCATCTTGGGGGCTGCAGTACAGAGGAGGGGCAGCGACTTTCTCAAGAACATGACTTGAGCAGGTATCTTTGTACATGGTGCACAGAGTGTGGCTTACTGACTACATGACAGTCACTAAGTGGCTCATAGTTCCAGGTCCTGAGCTGCAGAGCAGAGCAGAGTAAGGGCAGATCAGACCAAGTGCTTCCTCCCCCAGCCCTTGGCTTCATTGTGTGGAAACCTAGTGAGCATCACCCTGAAGAGGGTGCAGTTCACACCTGCATCCCACACACCTACATACCTGCTTGGGGGAGCTATGGATGCTGCTGGTGCCGCCCGTATGGTCCGCTGGATTATGAATGTGAAGCCCTTTTTCTCTTTCCAAAGTTGATGCATCTCCTTGGGAAAAGACTCTCCGGCTAGGAAATGGCTGTGTATTTTTCTCTAAGTGTGGTCAGACCGAAAGGAGAATATACTGGGGTGAGGGAAAGGAGGCATTTGGTTGGGTAATGGAAGGGCAAACTACTAAGGCCACTCTCAACCTGGTCAGTGGTCATGGAATGTAGGTCACTGATACCAGAATTATTTTTTTAAAAGAGTAAATATCCTCCAAAAATGCAAAAATATACATTTCTGGCCCCATCACTAGCTCACTGAAGCAAAATTTCTGGTTTTAGTAATCTGGTAAATTAGCATGAAAAATGTCAAGAAGGCAAACTGTCTCTAGAAAGAGCAATGACCTTTGAGGACATGACTGCTTCTGGCACCATGCAGCCTTGATAAATGTGACCCTTTGACTGTCCTAATGGGTGCTGTTATCCCCATTTTACAAATGGAGAAACTGATAGAGAAAAAAGGGAACTTGGTTAAAGTTTTACAGAGAGTTAGTGGTGGAGCTAGGACTAAGATCAAGGCAATGTGACTCCCAAACCCAGGCTTTTAGCTTCTGCACCATTCTGTCTCTCCAGGTTGCAGAAAAAGTTAACCTGCTAAGTTTCCCAGGATAGAAACAAGCAGAAGGGACTGGGAAGGTAGTGAGAATCAAGTGGTCCAAATGTGTTTCTTGGTGAACCCACAGAAAAGTGTTTCCTGAGGAAAAGGAGGGAGCAGAGGGGTTGGGGATTTAGCTCAGTGGCAGAGCACTTGCCTAGCATGCGCAAGACCCAAGTTCGATCCTCAGCCCTGCAAAAAAAGAGAGGAAGCAGAGATACTTGAGGGTGGTGATTTCATGTGGAACCTGAAAATCCCCCTAAACTGTATTTTTTTTCATATTTTTATCGGTGCATTGTAATCTTAAAATTGTATTAAAATGTGGTTTCCACGTACTCGTGTTCTTTGTTGAGAAGATGATTGCGAAGTCATCAATTCTCCCCAATTGATCGATTCATTCAATGCAATCACTGTTGAAATTTCAATGGGAACATTCAAAGAACTCCGAGTTAATTCTGAAATTCGTAGGGAAGAGCATTGCCAAGACACTTCCACAGAAAAAGAACTGAAGGGTCTTGCTCCATTGGACAGGAAAGCTTACAACAAAGCAATGTCAATTAATCCAGTTAATTAAGCTCAGGCACAGATACATAGCGGTGGAGAGAGCTCAGGAAAAGTTCAACCATACAAGGAAACTTGGTTAAAGATAGAGCATTCTCTGCGGATCAGAGCAGAGATGCTAAGTACTTAATGACTGTATAAGGACAATTTGTTATCAGTTGTTTGCATGAAAAATAATGAAGTGGAATCCTTACCTCACACCCTGCACAAAAACGAACTCCTGGCCTTGATTAAAGATACAAATAGGAAGGGCAAAGTTCTGAAATTTTAAAATACAAATTTAGGAAAATATCAAATTGGGAAGGACTTTAAAAACTAGACATAAATGCTTACAGGAAACAATTTAATTACTGTAAAAGTAATAATCACCCTAAGTAGTATAAAAAAAGCCTACAACACAACAAAATGAAGATGTTTGCAGCTTGATAAACAAATATTAGTATCACCCTGTTTACTTTATGATCTAGTGTTACTTAGAAAAAAGGCAAGTCAATAAAAAATTATGTAAACAAACTATGTCATCATTTCATAGAGGAAAAAGAAATACAAATGTCCCATAGCATGTGGGACAATGCTGGGTGTCTTTAGAGGTAAGGGAAATGCAAATTAAAACCACAATGAACCACAATGAAGCATCATTTCATCCTCAAAAGATTATCCAAATTTAAAAGCCTAGGTAATACTATAGGTTAGCGAGGATATGAAGAAATTAGCAGTGAAGAATTGATGAACTGCTGAAAGTATGACTGGCATAAGCATTTTGGAAAATGGTTTGACATGACTTGATAAAGCTGATCAAACACGTACTGTTCAAATCAGCATCACACTCCTACTATAAACCCTGAAGAAGCTCTTGCACATGTGTATATAGGAGACATCTTGACAACGTCATAGACAGCATTGCTTACAATTAAAGAAAAAAACGGAAATAAGACAAAAATTCAATGCCCTTCATGTTGAATATGTAAATAAATTGTGATTATTCATACAATAAAATGAATATGTACAACAATGAAACGAGTCAGCTATGGCTAACCCCATCCTCGTGGGTAAACTCAAAATTATTATACTGAAGAAGTCACGGAACAATATCTATACTGTAAGCTCTTTTATATGATGTTCATTAAAAATAAAACTAAATAGTGCATTGTTTAGGAATATATTCATAGGTGGTAGTACTATAAAGAACAGAAGGAAGCCATGATTGCGGAATGAAGGACGGAAGAGGGGTGAAGGAACATACTGAGGGAGGACGCAGGGATGCTTGTGGGATATGGAGATATTCTCTTTCTTAAACTGGGATGCTGTATGTTCTTATAATGATGCTAACTGTTATTGAAACTGTGAACTGTTTATACCTGTTTTTATATACTTTTTCTTATATATGATAAATCTCATACCAAAATTTGAAATGTGGAGCGTTTCTACACATTTCTGGGAAGATCTCATGCTTTATCTGATTATTTAAGGAATATCTGGTCTTCTAAGAGAGTACACCAGGTGATGAAGACTTCTCAGATTCTGTCCTATTCTGTTATTCCCAGAAATAAAGAGACTTTATGCTAGGCTGATCATGGCTCATTGCTGTCATTCAACCACAACCCCCTCTGCCTTGGAGAGGAACTTGAACCAGGTGTAGAGTCGATTCCCATAACCCTACGATCCTGGTAAGGTCAAAGGGAGTGTCTGGGAGCCACGCAGGGGAAGGAAAATTTCCTACTTTTCTCCCAAGACATTGCACCCCTATCCCGGACGCCTTTCCCTTCTCCTGCTGGGGCTCCTCTCCTCCCTGCCTGTCTTCTTTTCATGGACCACCCCATCTTGTGGACAGACTTGACCATTACCACAGAGCTCAAATACATCAGAGCTGGAGCATCCTCAGAGCTGGGCCCTAACCCAGAGCCTTTTCTCCCTCATTACCTGCACCCTGTCCCCTTCTCCCCCAGCACCTGTGTCCTTGTTGGATCTGACTTCCCACAGGGGCCTCAGGGCTCAGTGGGGCTTGCCTTGTCAAGTCCACCAAAGGACCCATGTCGTCATTTCTCCATATCAGGCAGGCATGGTAGGTCTTTGGATTTTATTCTGAATGCGATAGAGAGGAGAAAGAGAAGAGTGGAGGGAGGCAGTCCGAGGATCCAAACTTGTTTCCAAAAGAATTTTCTGGTAGGTTAGGAGGTCTCTAGCTTCAAAGAATAAGAGAAGAGAAATTGGGAATGCCCCCTTGGAATAATCCTAGCAGATGACATGGCTTGGAACAGGGAAATCACCACAGATTTGCAGAGATGTGATATGATTTGGATTCCAGAGTTTGCTACATGGTTGGATGTGGTAGTAAAGAAAAAAGGAGTCGAGGCTAGGACTCCAGAGTTTTGGAGAACGGCAGTACTTGCAATGGGGGAGGAGTGTGGAGGGGCAGGATTGTATGTTGGGGGCAATGCCCAGGACTCTGTTATGGACATGATCAGTTTCAGGTGACTTTTACCACCCATGTAGAGATGTCCATCTGTAGCTGGATGAAGGCATGTGGAATTTGGTGAGGAAGTGGGGATATACAGGCAGAGGATGCACGTGTGAAGGCCACCAATGGACTACGTGTCCATGCCTGGATGGAGTAAATTGGGTTAGGAGCTTTGGAGAGAAAGCTGTAAGGACTGCGTCACATCTGGATAGGTTGGAAGCCTCAAGGACCTGGGGCCTTTAGTGAAAGTGTCCTAAGGGAGATTGATTTCAGCTCAGGGGTGTCTTGTACTGAGAAGGTTTCTTGCTATTTGTGAATACAGTACAATTTAGATAAATGGCCAATGACCCTAGGGGAAGTTAACTGCAATGAAACAGATCAAATGTCCTTGAGGGTTGGAGAAAGGAAGGAAAAAAAGAAGGTGACATACAGGAAGCAGACTTCTCATCCTGTCTTTCCTTAGTTTCCCCATTGATCCAGGTGAAGGCTCTGACCATACCCTCAGGACCCTGCCCCTTGGATTCCAAATGCAACCCAGCCCAGCCCTGTGTGTCAGGTCCTTGGCGTCTGCAGAGAGATGGCCAGAGTCAGACTCACAGCACCAGCCATCGCCTTGCATCCCATGGCCTGTGTCACCAAGTGCCATGGTAAGTGGAAGTGACGCCTCCCCAGAGACCTGTTAGCGCTGATAATGCTCCAGCCTCCTGCCCACCACTTGCCCTCAGGCCACCTGGGGGGCAGGATGCAGGGCACCGAGAGAAGCCACATGGCCCCATGGCTTTTGGAGCTGTGAGCAGGGAGTCTGGGCCGGAGATGGAGGAGACGCCTTCGCCTTCTGCTCAGTCTCTGTCTGGTGTCCTGCTTGCTGTACCCCAGATGTCTCTGAAACCACAGGAGGAGCTCTCAGGGATTGCTGATTGGTCCTCTGAGAGTGTGGGGGTAAATGCCTCCCTCTGGCCCTGCAGGGAATACTTCCAGAGCCCTGCCCACATACCACCTCATTTACTATGCCTGCCTGTGTAGACTGGACCCCACAACTCCCTGCTGCCAGACCTGGGACTCTGCTGGAAGCCTTTCTTAGGCAGCAGCAGCATGCGTACCCCCTGGAAATGTGGGGGTCAGCCCTCAGGTATGGCCCAGGTGGATCAATATTCCAGCTTCCGTACCCTTAGATGAGATGATTCCAAGACATTCTCTGTGCCTTGGAGGTCCAGTTGCATGCGCACCAGCATAGCACTAACTGTTCCACCCTCTTTGGGGGTGTCATTTCCTTTCCAGTCTCACTCTCCCAACTCTCTCTGGGTGCTTCCAGAAAATACTTCCTAAATAAACTACTTCAATTCAAATGCCTTTTTCAGAGTAGCAGATGATATGGTTACGTGGACAAGTTGAATCTTGTCTACACCGCTGAAGGTGTTCAGATATTGTCTTGGAATGACGGGAGGATTTTTGAAAATTGTGGGTTATCTTTTTTTGATTGCAAGTATCGACTGCTCACTGTTGAGAAGCAGGCAGCAACAAAGAAGAAAATAAAATTACCTCAAATCCAAGGTTAATTAAATCACGTTGATGTCTTGGTGTGTCTCAGAGGAGTTTTAGGCAGAGGAATAAGGTAGTCAGACTTGAGTTTTAGAAAGAAAACTGGCAGCTGGTGATGAGCATGTGGCTGGAAAGATACTGGGTGTGGGGTGACCAGCCCGGAGGCTGCTGTGGGGAATGGAATGGCGATGGGGACCCTCTGCTGAGCTGTTGTGGGAGTGGTGGGATTTTGCAAGGTATTCAGGAGGAGGGAGTCTCAGAACTTGAAAACCAGATGGAAGGGGCATGGGGTACAGGGAAGGAGGGAAATGTGACTGCTAGGGAGATCTGAGTGTCTCCATCCATAAGTTGTTGGAGGGGACAGAGGCTGAGAGCCAGGTGTCCTGGGTTTTTATTTCAACTGCATCACTTCTGACCCCTCAAGCCCTCAGAGTCACAGTATTCTAACCAGAAAAAATGAAAAAAAAAAAAAAAAGAGGATTCAGTGCATTCTTCCTCATAGGTTTGCCACAGTGGTCCATAGTCCAAAGCTGATAAATAGATAGCTTCAATGGCTGGGAAACTTCAGCTCCTGGTTCTCATCTTAAAACCTCTACTCCATGCTTCCTCTAGTCTCCTGCCTCTGCCTCCAGTCTCCAGAAGATCAGGGAAGACCTAACTCCTCTAGGCTTCTCTTCCTCTCCTCTCTGCATCCTGTCCAGAGGACGTCTGTCGTGCTGGTCCTACTGCTTGCAACTGCTGAAAACACCCTCATGCACCATACTTCATTCATTCATTCATTCACTTCATACACTATTTGATGTTCTAAGACAGGATGGTTACAAGTGCTAGGAACACAGCAGCATATCGGACAAAGTCTGTGCTCTCATGGAGCTCGTATAACACCCAAGAGGAGCTGAGAAAGAAACAAATAATTTTGGACTGTGATGTAATGAGGGAATAAAATAGGGTGGTGTAATAGAAAGAGTGTGTATTTTAGATTTGAGGTGCCAGGAAGCAGCCTGAGCAATTAATAGCCAAAGAAACAGCAAATGTAAAGGTCCTGGGGTGGGTTTGATCTTGGGGTGCTGAAAACATGGAAAGGTCAATGTGGCTAGGGTTATACAAACTCCTACCCACCCCACCCTTTATTTGCTGATTCAGCTCTACTAAACTTCCGTACTTCTATGGTCAACTGCACTGGGCTGTGACCCACCCTTTCCACAGTGAACTGGAATCTCCTGGATGGCAGGAACTCTCTCCATAGCTCCCCCAGCCTCCTCTGTTGAGGTGAGCGGCAGGTAATCATGAATCAGGTGCCTTATGAATGAATAAACTAATGAAGTGATTAGTGAATGAGTAAGTGAATAACCACCAGGTCCAAGGGAGTGACTCTGTCTAAATGCCACCTTCCCAACTTCTCTGCCCTACTCCTTCCCCATCCACTCCCTTGCCTTGGTGTGCCTTTTCACCTTAGCGCATATTACTTTCTTCCCTATCATAAATTGTCTTTGTTGTGTTTTCCTGTTTTCCCGTCTCCCCGGACTAAATGCAAACTCCCTGTCATCAGGAATCTTTGCGGCGTTGTACAACCATGGACCTCAAGAAGCACATGGGGGCAAAAGTAAGAACCAATGAGTGAAAGGGCGAACGAATGAGTAAATAGATGAATATCAGTTCTCAACCTTATAAAACAGAGGTCACAACCTCAAATGTCCTGCTAGCCTACTGATGACCAGCAGAGCGACCTTTCCGCAAGCTGAGCCTAATCAAACAGAACTACAGACCGCAGACCACCAGTTTGCAGTCATGGACAGCGAACAGAGCATTCGTTCCGCTTTTGTTGATGAAGACCCCCTGAACAGGTAGTTTAAGTGGCCTGCCATGGATGATGGAGCTAGCGTTGTACGGGTCGCTGTTGTCCAGTTCTTTCCAGGCCCTTTCTGTCTCAGACCCCTATTCTGGGAGTCTGTGGCTCTCTTGCTTCTCTTCCAGTTAGAGAGTTCAGCCTGTTGTCCCTGGGAGGAGCCGTGCGCGCTATCCCAGCGCAGGATAGATAGAAAGTGTGTGCTCCCGGGTCCTCCGAGTAGCCGGGCTCCAGCCGCCGCTGAGCCGCAACGCGCCCTGGCCTCTGCCCATCCCCGTCCCTGCTGTCAGTCTCCATTAGTGCTAACAGGCTCCAGACAGAGCGGGCAGGGCGCTGGGCTAATGCAATCGGCGCGTTACCTGGGGCGCAGGCTACATTACCAGCCCGCTCCTTGCCCAGCGCGGCCAGAACCAGCCAGCCCACGTCCCGCCAGCCGTCCCGGACTCCTGCGCACTTCTGGCCGCGCCCGAGTGCCACGCGGCGGAGCCCAGCCTGAGCTCACACCCCAGAGCCGGCAGAGCTCACGGCACCCGGGTCCCCTTGCTGCCGGACACGTGAGTGCGCTTTGCGCGCGGGATCCGGCTAGGTGTGCGGGGATGTCCAGGCTGAACCTCCCAAACTAGAGTGCTCACAAGTTTGAGTGTAGAGGTGTGAGAACCAGGAAGGCTCCTGGGGCTGTTGTTGGTAGCCAAGACCCGCGGTGGGGAGGCAGAGGGTAAGCTGCGCTGGGCACTGCCGACCCCGAAAACTTCAGCCTTGGTGTGTCCAAACCCGGTTGTTTAAGGGCTAGAGCGAGTGAACAAGAAACCAGGGAAAGCGCTGCGGGGTCTTCTGCTAGACTCAGGTAGGTCATAAGCGGTCTCCATCTCGGAGTTTTGACTCAATGGGGCGCATCGCAACCTCTATTTCCATTTTTTTTTCCCAACAGACGCACTCCCTTTACTGGGAACCAAGAGTCCCCTTTAGCGCGCGCTGTTACAGATCTCCCCGGTGGTCTCTGTTGTCACGGGCAGGAAGGATCCCCGCCCCCCACCAAGTGACCACTTATTTTTCTTTGGTAAGAGCAGAGCTTCGGCATATTCCCGGAACCACCGAAAATCCCTCTCGCCTGCCGCACCCATGCTTCTGGCGCGGATGAACCCGCAGGTGCAACCGAAGAACAGCGGGGAGGACTCTGAGCCTGAACAGCCCTCGCCAGCCTGCAAAACTGCGGATCTGCTGGTGGTGAAGGAAAGAAACGGCGTCCAATGCCTCCTGGCGCCCCGCAATAGCGATGCGCAGACCCGTGAGACCTGGGGCAAGAAGATCGACTTCTTGCTGTCGGTGGTCGGCTTTGCGGTGGACCTGGCCAATGTGTGGCGCTTCCCCTACCTCTGCTACAAGAACGGTGGCGGTGAGCACCTGGTGTGGCTGAGGCTTTAAACTTGGGAGGCTGTCCCAAGCTGTGGCCAGTAGGGAAGCAAGGATACACATGGGAGGAGAAAGAGGAGACACAGGGACAAGTCTGGGGCACAAGGGAAGAGGATTGGTGTCCCTAGAAGAAATCAGGGCAGGAACTTGGACTACGGTTGGCACATGGGTGGAAAGAGAATCTGGGGCACTTGGTTGGCGAGGAAGTCTGACCCTTTGATGGTCCCCAGGGAGGGAGGTGGAAATTGGGAGAGCTGGGGAAGGAGTACCAAAGTGCCCGGGATGTGACAACCAGATGCAAAGTGATTTAGGAACCCAGTACCCTGAGCCTTGGGGCAGGTACCCTGGGATCAGGAGAGGATTGAGGTCCTCGAGGACAGAGACTCTGGAACCCAGACAGAACAAGAGAAGCCAGGAGCGGAAGCTGGCGTCTGACCCTCTCAAGTTGGCAGTGTTTGGCTGCAGAGGTCAGCATGCGCAGCAGTAGGGTCTGATCAGGAGGTGCCAACAGCTGGCCTAGTCCTTGAGCTAGAAGGCTTGGGTGATTGGGTGCAGCCTCTAGCTCAGTAGGTCTGGACACACTGCGGGACATGGAGTTGGGGGATAAGGGTGTGGGGAAGAGTAGAGCAGCCATATTCTCCCCCTGCTCCTGCTGGGTGGTCAGATTACCCACTTGCCCTGGAATGGGGAGCCTGGAGATCACCAATAGCCAGTCAGGTAAGGTAAGGTAAGATAAGCAGCCCAGGAGTCAGGATGCAATGGCCTTAAGGCCCTAGCTCCTTCCTGAGGGTCTTTACTCCCGGAGAACCTAAGTCCCTAAGTCCCTCCAGTCCTATCTCTTTAGCTGGGATGAGCTATGGGGTGCCCTGAAGAGGTCTCAGGAAAGAAAAAAAAAAGCCTCTTGAGGAAGAAATTGGCCAGCTCTGGAAGTCTCTCAGTCCTCTGGGCCATCCTGCCAGGTAGCGGCTGTGGTTAAAGACTTGAGGAAGGTCAGGGGAAGGGAGGGTGAGAATTTGGAGCTGGGTAAAGGGAAAGCTCAAGACCTTGTTTCTCAGAACCTGGGACTCAGTCCTTTGCTTCCACAGGTACTCCAGACATTTTCTTTGGAATGGGCAACCATCAATGTTTGAGAAGAGTGGGTGCTCACCATAGAGAGCAAGTGGCTCTGAGCAGAGGATGTTGTTTACAGAAATATTTTGCTCCCCCTCTGAGAAAGTTAACTCAAAGGTGGAGCCAACAGATGAGGGCATGTGTCTGTGGTCTCCTCTAGCACTTTGTGAGATGAGTCTGTCACTGTCAAATGCTTCAGACAAGGTGGCTGGGACAGTAGTCCTGAGTTCCAGGAGTAGCTGCAGTCTTATTCTAGGACCCTCACTACTTTGCAGGCTCAGCACTTGTGTCTGGCCATAGGATAGACACAGGCAGAGAGAGAGAGAGGTTAAAAAAAAAAAAAAAGGAAATACAATCCAGAGGTGAAACTTTTCCACATTTGCCTGCTGTGGCTTCTCAAGGGTTTCTGGGTAGGTTTGAGCATTCCCAAGGGACCCGAGGAGGAAGAAAATGCATCCTCTCAATATTTTTAGCAGGCGGGGAGATGACGAATGAAAGACAGATTGGGAGACCATAGGACAAGCCAGCCAGTCTGTCCTCAGTGACCGTCCTAGATGATTTGTCCTTGGACAGTAGAAGTCTCTGTCATCAATCAGCAATAGTTTATCTGGGTCCCCTCAGTGTGAGGCACAGTTCTCAACCCTGCTGGAGTCACCTAGATGTATGAGCCACAACTTTTGCCTGCGGAGCGCTTGACTTACGAAAGGTCCTCATTGTCATGCTGCGATAAGTCCTTTCCTTTGTTGCATGTTTGTCGAAACTAAAAGCACCCCAGATGGTCAATTTGACATGTGAGTTAGATAAATACTCTAGGGCTTTTATTGACACAGTGTTCACTAGGCCATTGCCACCAGTACAGGAAGAACACCTTCTGTGTGCAGGACAATGGACCAGGTGCCTAGGTGACAGAATACAGCAAATTTATCATAGGTTCTAAATTTTAGGTGGAGTTATCCAGAAGCTCCCTGTCCTAGGCTTACCAGTCCTGTCATGGCCCATCCTGAGTTGTTCAGTAATTTGTCTCTCTGTGGGTCCGGTCTTCCAAACAGGATGGGTCACATGGAGGACAGAGACTGTGACTTTGCCCATGATAAGGCCTAGGTTCTGAGAATGTGGTAGAAGGTGCCAAACAAACTCCTTTAAGATAGATAAATAAATGCAATGGTCCCATCTCTCAGAGACCTGCTGTCAATCCAGAAACCACAACAGGGATACAATGGGACTGAAGTAAAGTAAAGAAGCCTGCAGCCTAGACACTTGAGAGTCTTGGCTGTGGAGACCAGGGTTCCAGTTTCTAGCTGTGTGACTTTGGACAACTCCACAAGCCTCAGTTTCTTCTTCTGTCAAGTGGAAACAATGGTGTTCGGCTTACAGCGTAGTTGAGCATCAAATGCAGGAAGACCGGTGGAAAGCCTGGCTTGCAGAATGACTCAGGAAAAGTGGCTGCAGTTTTGTTGTTAATTAGCAACATTATGATGATGTGTGAGATGGATGGGAGAGGGGACAAATGCTATAAAGGCTTTAAGGAGGGGCTGCTTAGGAAAGGATCAGGGGAGGAGGGCTGTGGTTGGAACTCAGCTGCCCAGGATGGAGAGGGCAGGGGCAATCTCCAGGGGGAGGTAGCATTTCTAGCCATGCAATGGGACTGGCATGTACAATTCCACAACCATCTCAGAATAGGAGGGCAGGTTGGCTGAAGGGCAAGTCAGGAGAGATAAGGATGAAGAGGCAAGTTGGGGCTGGGCTATGAAGGTCTTGATTGCCAGGCTTTGCGGTGGGGGGAGTATACCAGTAAATTTCCATCCTGATTAGAATGCTCATGCTTGGCATGCGGGAGCAGTGCAGCAGCCCCTTTCTGACTTAACCCTCACCCCTCCAGGGGATGCTCAGCCAGGCCCCCTGAGCTTGATTTCTGCTCAGACCTCTAGCTGACTGTTTCTGTGCATCAGCTCTTACCCAGTCATTCAGGAGTCAGCCCTGGAGATAGGCAGGTGGGAACTCCTTCAATTGAAACAGTCCAAAGACCCAAGTTTGAATCCTAGCTCTGTCACTCACTAAGTGACTTCAGGCATCACTCAGCCCCTCTCTGAGCTTCAAACTCCCTACCATAAAGGGACATAAGCTTAGATGACACTCAAGATCCGTCCAGCTCTAGTGCCTTGGCTTAGGGCTGCACCCAAGCCATAGCTCACAGCCTCTGATCATGTGCTCTTCTGGTGCCAATATTAACACGGAAGCTCTCAAAGCCTTGCTGTTCACACTGGCCCAGACTGGAGGGTGTTTTGAAAATATGAAGGTGCCAATAGTTTAGGCCTCTGGCTAATATTTCCTGAATGAATTACTAGGAAAGATCAGCCTGTCTGAACATCTTCCTTCAGTCAGCTGCTGAGATGACAGGCTGTGGGTGGCAGTGGGAGGGAAAAGCCACTCTCAGAAGTTTGGGGGCTTTGTTTGGGGCCCTCTTGGACAGCTAGTCCTAATGGGGAGGTGGTAGCAAGCAGTGAGGCTGTTGCCACCGGTCTGAATTTTCCCTCTGAACCCGTGATCGTGTGTGATGACCCCTGGGGAGAGGTGGGCAGATAGATTAATTGCATGTCCATGTCTGGGAAGAGGCCACCATGATTCTCATCTGCACATGGCTGCTTCTGTTTGAGACACATCATGCTGACCACTCTGCACTGTGCCTTGTGGTGGCTCCATGGCTTTTAGGTTTGAACAGACCTGGGTTTGAATCTGAGTCTGACATTTGCCAGAAATGTGTGCTTGGACAATTCACACACTCTCTCTGATCTGAGCTCAGTTTCCTTGTACAGAAAAGGGGGAGTAATGATAGCTTCATCCCGCAGAATGGGATGACATCCAACCATGTATGTAAAGCGCTTTAAATGCTGTCACATAATCAAGGCTGAATTAACATAGATGCTAATCTTCTGCTATTGTTTGATGATATTGGCTATATGCTAGGCCTGGGAGTGGAATGAGGTCTTGCTTTTGGAGGGGGCAGAACTTCTCCTGAGAAGAAGCAGAGGAAGGGAAATAAGGTATAGGCTTTGTGCCCTTGTGTAAGAATCAAGACTTAGGTTTTATTCCACACTCTGACTGCCTAACGTTGACTCACTGTAGATTTCTCACCTAGAAAATGGAGATTGACATTCTTGAGGGGGTCCTTGAGCACCCCCTGAGATTCTGAGGTTCTCAGTTCCCATGTGCTTCTCATCCCTCTCCAAGAAAGTCGAGGACCTCAGCCACCCATGAGTCTTTGGAAATTCTCCCCACTAAAAACTTTGGGATTTTCAAAACTAAGTATGAGGTGGTGGCTGGACCAGAGGACAGGGTTTTTCCAAACTCAGTGTTTTTTCATCCAGCCTGACAACAGGGGGGCTGTATCCACCCTGAGCTTGCCAGGCTGACACTGATTGTTCAAGCTCGGATGCACAACGAACCAGCTGGCTGGTGGGACACGAGACTGACGAGTTTGCACACCCTCTTGCAGGAAGAATGAGCTCATCCAGAACCTTCATCTGGGGTCACCAGCTTGAATCCTCCCATTTCTCTGAGCCAGAAAAGGTCAGAGATGGAATTTAATAGAGAAAATGTTATGTCCTGCCCTGAGGTCCCTAACTGCCTAAGTAAGGATTAGGCCAGAGGACAAATACTGAAAGACCCCGTGGCTGTCATTAGCTGCATCCTCAATGCGATTCACTGCTAAAACCTGTTCATTTAACCAAAAACCACTTACTAACTGTCTACTGAATGCCAAGAATTCAGAGATGAATGAAAGACAGCTTCTGCCTTTAGGGAGTTCTAGTCTACTGGAAATATCCTAAAAGTTAATGCCATTTTGTTTATTATTTATTTGTTTATTTATTGGTACTGGAAATTGCACTCAAGGATGATTAACCACTGTGTTACATCCCCAGCCCTCTTAATTTTTTTATTTTCAGATAAGGTCTTGCTAAGTTAGTTAGGGCCTTGCTAAATTGCTGAGGCTGGCTTTGAACCTGCCACCCTCCTGTCTCAGCTTCCTCAGCTGCTGAGAGTACAAGTGTGCCCCACACACCCGGCTGCCATTTTACATTTGATTCTCAAAGGC
Source organism: Aplodontia rufa (assembly GCA_004027875.1). Lineage (NCBI taxonomy): Eukaryota > Metazoa > Chordata > Mammalia > Rodentia > Aplodontiidae > Aplodontia > Aplodontia rufa. The sequence continues at coordinate 37,431 of PVKS010001058.1, forward strand.
ATTATGTCCCAAATCAGAAAGGTGAGTTCCTCCTTTGTTCCTCGTGGGTCACATTTCCTACTGTACCATAATTCTCAGCATCCTAAACACCTTCTGATCTGTTCCTTTTAAAGAGACCAAGATGGAGGGGACAGGAAACCATAATCTTCAAGGACCTTTGAATGAAGTCACAGCTGGATTAGTCAGAATCAAGTCCAGGTTTGAGAGTAGAGGGAGAGTTGCTACCCAGGGAGTAGAGGCTCCACTCATTTCCCTCGGTTCTACCCGCATTGTCCTCCATGGGAGCTGGGCTCAATCTATCAGGGGAGTGAGTATGTTTCTTTTCTGAAGCTAATCCCAGGTCTCAGAGCTGATGCAAGAGGTTGACTGGAGGGACCCGGGGTGAAGGTGAGGAAGTGGACCCTCATGGGGTCAGAAAATCCAGTTCTCCTATTGTGTATAGAATTTTCTTAAGTAGCACCAGAACTAATGCAGTGCAGGTGGCTCCTGTAGCTTTTTCTGGCTGGTCAGTGAAGTCCAGGGAAAGGAACAAAGAGAGGCAAGACCCTACTCAGGCTGAGTTTCCAGGGTTCCTGAAGCCAGTGAGCAGGGCCCTCCTTGTCATTTGAGGGCCCCAAGGAGATGTCTCAAGGGTGAGGGGGGAGTTGGCACCTCACATCTCATTGCCCCACTCCCAGCAGAGAATATCAGTTCCAAACTTGAATGATCTGGACCTGGTTTATTATAAGAACAGAATGTTTTCCTGCAGAAATGGTCACAGGAAGTCAGCCATTTGACTTCTGAGAGAGACCCAACTTTTGCTGCCAATGGCACAAAAAAATTGCTTTAGAAAAGACTCAACTATTTTGTTCTGCATAGACTCAATGATAGAATGAAGAAAGGAGGGAGGCAGAGGGTGGAGGCTGCAGGGTGAGAGATTTGGCCAGAGGAAGAGGCTGGCCACCCAGACAGTCGCAGCCAAGTCTCAGCCGACCCTAGGGGAAACTCTGAAATTGGGCTGGCTTCTCTGACTTGTCCAGAGTTGGGAAGAGGGGGCTGGGACTCTAAGCTGGATGGGGACAGGAAATGGCTTTGAGTGAGGTACTTTCTGCAGATAGTTCCCAAAAGGCTGGAAGTGGGGGACTGAGCTCTCTCAGCCTTGGAGGGAAAAGTCCTTCATCTCAGGAGTGGGGGTTCCAGATAGCACTATGGGAGCCACTTTGGGAACAGAATTGGCTGTGGCCTGGGTATCCTTTGGCCTGCTCTTGCTATGGTCAGCATGCTTGTTTGGACACAGGGAAGTAGATTGCCTCACAAGGGACAGGGCCGTAAGGAGCCCAAAGGTCTGCCCCCTGCCCTGTGCTGCTGAAACTTGAGCTGGTGCACATGGCAGTGTTCCACAATAGGGCCCTGCCACTGTCAACTACCAGTTGACAAAGGTGCTTGCCATCAGCCGTGTGTGTCACGAGAGGACACAGCTCCCATTTACAGAGCACCCACCAAGTGTCCGGTACTTCACCTCGGTTATATCAAATTACCACAGCAAACCAAGGACACAGGCTTATTTCCCTCATTTACAACACAGGTTTATTTTCCTCATTTATAAAGCAGGGTGCAGGGTGCTGAGACTCAGAGAAGGTACATTTATGCAAGGATTCATGGCTATAAAGAGAAGATCTGGGGTCCAGGATCATGCTTAGATCCAGGCAAGAGAACCTAGATCTGCCCTTTAGAAAGCCCAGCTTTGCCCTCCTCCCTTGCCCTGGGGATTCCCTCTTCGCCACCAGATTCTGCCCCAAAGCTGCTCCAGACTTGAACTTTGTAATAGAACCATTACAAAGGTCTCTTTGTCAAAGAGGAAGGTAGAACATGTTTAAGTTAGCAGTGGTGGCTTGATTGTCTTCTTGAACTTGTCAACATGAGGACTGTAGACCTCCCTGTGTGCTGTTGATTCAGTCCTGAAAGTGTTGAGCTGGCCTGGAGCAGGTGGCCCTGCACCTGATGGACACTTTGCCCTCTCTCACTTTGTGCATTATGCCCTTGGAGGACTGGAGGACTGGGTACAAACCTAGCTACCCTGGGAATTGAACTCTGGTGAAAGCCACATGTTGTGACAGCCCTCAGCTGAGCTGCAGTGTCAAGGAGACACCTCTGTGGACTTACACTCCTTGACTACATCAGTGTGGCCAGAATTTGGTTTGGGAAACACTGTCCTCAATAGTTGGGTCTCAGGAGAACCACCTCTCCTTCCTGCAGCTCCTCCCTGATACTTCTTCCATCTCCCCCTCAATTCCCCATCAGACCTGGGCCACCCCATTCCTTGCTGAGCCCCCTCCCAACCCTCCCTTTTCCTGAGGTCCTTCTCACGTGGCCTGGTGACCACTTAGTGTCTTCAGGAACCATTGGGCTTCCCTTCCTGAGACCTGGGCCTTTGTATAGAGGATTCCAGAATTCTTGTGTGGCCAGCAGATTCCTTTCCTAGTGGTTCAGTATTTGGCAGTGTAAGTTACACTGATGAGACAAACACTTTTTTTTTTTAACTAAATTCATCCAGAGGCCCTTGGCCAGACTCTTTCACTTCCTTTTCCTAGTGAGGTGGTATGAGTGTGTTGGTATGCAGAAGTCTAGGTGTACGGTTGCCTAAGTATGCACAGGTGGACATGTTTTGGGGCAAGCCCCTGGTGAAGTATGGCCTCCCTGTGTTTTCCCAGCTCTGTTCCTGTCAGCCCTGCATCACACAGCGGAACATTCCAGAGCCTAGGCAAGATGCTGGGCTCATGGCCCCTGGGACTCTCAGACCTTGTGAGAGGCCCATTGCAGCCTGTTCCAATGTCGTGGAGCAAAAAGAACATGGCAGTTATGGGCCCTGCAGGGCAGTGACGTCTGGGGTGGGGGGGTTGCAATTAGCCTCAGCTTGCAAGACGCCCCTGCTGAACTGTTTATAAACAAGCAGCCTCAGCTCTTCCACCTCTTCCACCCTGCCCTAGTTTCCCTGCAATGGGGGCTTGAGCCAGTGAGCTTGGTTGAGTCCTCTTTCAGAAAAAGGCACTGGCAAGGGGACAGCTTTCTGCTTTTTCTTTGTATTCATCCCTGTCACCTTTCCTGAGTCTTCTCCGTCTGTTCTCATCTGAGTGAAGCTTTGGCTGGTCCATAGCCAGCCCACTCCTGGAGGAGAGCTGTGGGCTCCCACAGACCTTGCAGCGTCTCCTTCCTTGCTGTGACTCAGCCAGCAGGAGAGGAGATGACCCTCAAACTGGGTGTTTTACCTGCTTGCTGGCAGTGCCACCCAGAGGTTCAGAGTTGAGAACACAGGCCAAAACTGCGCCTGCTTAATTGGCCCATTCCTTTGTTGGCCATAGAGGAGGGAACGTGGAGTTGCCCAAGCAAACCGTAGTGCCAGGATCTGAACCGGCTTTTTCCTTTTTCCTCTTCCCTTGTGCCACTAGCCTCAGTCTCTAGACCTGCTGAACCATTTAATACTTTATTTCCCCCTCTGCCCCACCTGCTCCAGGTGTCCAGGGGAGCAGCAGGTGGCCACAAGCAGAGAGGGACTCAAGACTGGATTTGAAATCAAGCTACTAATTTGCTAATTTGGCTGAGCAATTTGACTTTTGTAAGCCTTAGTTTTCCAATGGAAATAGTTGTAATTATTTCTTAGGGGTGGTTTTAAATGAATATTTATATAAAACCATGCCTGTGGCTTGGTTTATAAAAGATGCTCAATAAATGATACTTGTTACCTTCACCAACCCCACTGCCTACCTCTATCACCTCCACCACCACCACCACCGCTGTCACCAAGTGGACAGGTGTGGGTTTGAGTGCCAGACCAGCCCTCTCTATGTGGGACAGGGAAAGGACAGGGGTTAAGTGGAAAAAATGAGACCTTGGCACATCACATAGCATTTCAAAGAACTCCAGCCTGGAGCACAGACTGGAGTATCGGACCAGCCTATAAGCAACAGACTATGTGGCTTGTAGACCCCCAGAACATCCCCTTCTCCCACATCCTGTGTACACTTGTGTCCTTCATCTAGGATGGCATCATCTGGAATGGAAATTTTAGGGTATCTTGGGAACAACTCTGGAGCGCAGGAGCCAGGCAGGTCTGGGCCCAAGTCCCAGACCCATCATTTAGCAGCTGGATGACCTGGGACAGGTCACTTAGTTCTCTAAGCCTCAGCTTCCTGGGGGCACAGCAATTTCCTCAGAAGGTTTCCTGGGAGTGTAAACGGGATCTTAGATGTCCAATGCCCAGCCCTTCCGCATATGTGCCCATTTCCTCTCGTTTTCCCTGTTGACCTCCTGCTGGCCCCTCTCCTGCTTGGAAGGGACTGGGTCTGGCAGCATCAGGGCTAACACAACATCCTTCATCCTTAAGAGCCTGTGCTTCCTGAAGAAGGCCAAGACTGACTGAGTCCCTGGGCAAGTTTGACCCTGGGTACCATGTGTCTTTGCCTCCATTTCTTCTAAGCTTAGAGCCTCAGTTTGCAACTCTGTGAAGTGGAGATAGTTATACTCTTTGCTTTGTAGAGTCATTGTGACATTGTGTGGAAAGTGCCTGGAACACAGTAGGGGCTCAGCAAGTGTGACCTGCTGTTAAAATCACTCATGTATCTGTCTTTCCATATTTCCCAGCTTCCATGCTTTTCTGGTGTGGCCAGGTCAGAGTACTTGGTTTCTAAGGTTGCGGAATCTCAGCCAAATCCAATGGCAGAAGGAGTTTGGATCTGGCCTGGCCAGCTCTGGCTGCATTAGGAAAGTTGCTGGCATTGTGCTCTGGTTGCACTTGGCAGCCCTGGATGATGTGGCCTACATCCTAGTGAGGCACCTCCCAGTGCTAGGGACCATGAGGCTCACTCCAGGCCACTGGGGCATACAGAGCATTGTCTGTGAGCTCAGATGTGCCCTGTTTCACCAGGGACTCTCTGTCAGTTACTGTTCATTGCCTAGGACCCCCAGAGTTTCTACTGTGCTCTGGGTAGACAGCTTCCCTGGCCAGAGACTCCAGCCTCTTGCTCTAGGCTTCGCCTTCATTCACCTATAGCAGGTGAGCCCGATGCATTGGATGATCTGAATACAAGTCCTGCTTCTGTCACTTACTGGCCGTGCCAACAGGAACAGTCAACTCCCTTCTCTACCCCTTGGAACTCAAAATGACACTGGCTGTGTGTTAGGTCTGTGGGCTATTGTGAGACTCCTGTGTGACAGTGTTTGGGAAAGCAATGTGCAACCTTAAAATGATATCCAAGGAGAAAAATCAGAAAACCGGCTGGATATACCTTCAGGCACTATCTTGCCCTCTCTCTTCTCAATTTTCTTACCTATAAAAGGAGGGCCTTGGGGCTGGAGTGGTTGCTCAGGGTTAGAACGCTTGCCCAGCATGTGTGAGGACCTGGGTTCAAATCCCTGCACCACATACACAACTAAGTGTTGGAGAAACAAAGGTCAAATGGAAAAATAAATAAAATTGATTCTCTCTCTCATTTTCTCCCTCTATCTTAAAAAAAAGGAGGAGCTTGGGTTATATTGGTATTCCTGGAGTGACAATCCATGAAAGAAAGATTCTATTTTTTAAAAAATGATTTCAAACACATTTTAGTATAATTATGTCAATTTTGTTGAAATAGTTGCAGAATTGGAAACTTCATGCTTGAGGGAATTTGGCCCTCCTTGTGGTGTTTCATAGCATGTGTTGTGTAGCAAAGATTGGGGAAGCCTAAAGACTTTTCCAATTTGACTATAGATCCTCATTATTGTGATTATGACTATTACTATTGCTTTTTGTTGTTATTAACTGTTCTGTATAACTTTATTTACCTGTCGTACAGCATTCTTTGGGAAATGGCCAGGTGAGCAGATGAGGAGGGACCCTGGCAGCTCTCACAGACACTGACCCCAGCACTGTGAGGGCCTGGTGTCTAGAGGGTCACACTCTGCCTCTGTGTCCCCTAGGTGCGTTCCTGATCCCATACACCCTGTTCCTCGTCATCGCTGGGATGCCCCTGTTCTACATGGAGCTGGCTCTGGGTCAGTACAACCGGGAAGGAGCAGCTACAGTCTGGAGGATCTGTCCTTTCTTCAAAGGTAAAGAAAGTGCCTGGGGGAAGTCCAGGGTTTTCCCCAAAGCCTTCTTTGGGAAATTCACTCCGAAGATGGGATCTGGGATAGATCAAATATCCCTTCTGGGGAATGCACTCCAAAGATAAGATCTGAGGTAGATCAACTATCTTGTGGATTCACAGGTATGGACAAGGTCAAGAGTGCCTACCCTTCCCAGTAACATGGAGAGCATTTGGCGCATCAGGAGTAGTAATACATAGAGTCTGGAAGCCTGAGTTCCAATCCAGGCTCCACCAGTTGAGTGACTGGAGTCTACTTTCGTGTATGGGAAATACAGAAAGTCAGAAGTATCTAGCACATACACTTCTACTCTCTGCCCTCTTGTTCCCATGGCAGACATGATAAATTGGTTGTGGAACTTTTCAAACTCAGCCAGAAAACGGCCTCACAATCCTTTATAACAACCACAACTGATTGGTTGCAGATGGGATATAACTGAGCCCATGTGGACTCGGGAAATCCACAGAAAGCAGCCACGACAATTGCCACCATTGGTAGAAGGGTGCAGAGAAAGAGTTAATATCGGCCCAGCCCGAGTTAGAATCCAGTGGCAAAGAGGACAAGTGTGACTCCTGTGAGCCTCTTCTCAGCCAGGAAGTGGCTGGAGGACCATCTAGCATGAGTCCAGACTGCTACAGGAGTCTTACACGTGCAGTAGCATATTTTCTGTTAAATTGCTGGAAATATGACTAAAATGGGCTTTTGTGTATGAGAGATTTTTTTTGGGGGGTGGGGGCTGATCTAGGCAGAAACAATCTGATCCAGGTGCTCAAATTGTCTAGACTCTCTGTGTGACCCAAGTCTGTTGCTTCTGTGTTCGCATCATTCCCAGGTATATTTTTCTCAGTTTCTAACAAAGATGGCCATCAGCAACTCCAGGATTAAATCCTACCAAGTTTAATGGTAACCAAAAGCAGACAAGCAAACAGAAACACCTTTCTATATCCTTGGCTTGGTTAAAGTTCCCAGGGAAGATCTCACTGATTTGGTTTGAGCAATATGCCTACTTATTAACCAATCACTGTGGCTGTGGGAAAGCTGCAATCTGATTGGCCAGACTTTCATCTTGTGCCCGCATCTTGATCAAGGAAGTAAGAGGTCACCCTCACTGAAGTCTCACAGGCTAAGAGTTACTTAAGGATAATCCTTAAAACAGTGCTGGGCAGGCAAAAATAAATAAATAAAAATAAATAAATAAATAAATTTTTGCTCTATGTAAAACTATAGAAGTAGCACTAAAGGTGCTTCTGATATGTTTAGGAAGATAACAGACAATATGTGGGTACTTGAAGTAGCAGGTGGTTGACTCAGAGAAATCAATGGGCTAAGGTTTTTTGTTTTGTTTTGTTTTTGTACTGAGGGTTAAACCTAGGGTCTCTTAACCACTGAACTACATCCCCAGCCCTTTTTATATTTTATTTTGAAATACAATCTCACTAAGTTTCTAAGGACCCAGCTAAGTTGCTGAGGCTGGCTTTGAACTTGCAATCCTCCTTCCTTGGCCTCCCAAGTCACTAGGATTACAGGCATGTGCCACTGCATTGGGCTCGGTGGGCTGAGTTCTGATCAGGGAGTGCTTGCCTGGGATGCCCCCAGAAGCAGATCCTGAGACAAGAATTTTGGTGTAAGGAGTTATTTGGGGAGGTGGTCCTAGGAAGCATCAGTTGGGGACAGGGGAGGGGAGGAAGCCCATAAACTGTGTGTCATCAAGTCAGTTCCTCTGTGGGCAAGCAGAGAGGGCGTAAAACTCACCTCCTAATTGTCCTGACCAAGGAGCAGGGAACTGGGATACTTATACTCCAGCTCCCAACATGGCTGCTCCCTGGGGCCATCAAACCCCTCTGAACCATCAGATAAGCAAGCAGAGCAGGCTAGAGAGGCAAGGGGGAGCTCTCAGGCAAAGGGATGGAAGGTACCTAAGGAGTATGGATGGGACTGGCAATCTGCTACAAATCGAGAGAAACATGGGGATTGGGGACTGCAGTGGTTCAGTGGTTGGTGTCATATCCCCATGGGGAGGTGGCTCTGGGCCTGGCCTGGGGAAGCCTGATCTCTGGGTACCCACCTAGGTGTCGGCTATGCTGTGATCCTCATCGCTCTCTACGTCGGCTTCTACTACAACGTCATCATTGCCTGGTCGCTGTACTACCTCTTTGCCTCTTTCACCTTGAACCTGCCCTGGACTGACTGTGGCCATGCCTGGAACAGCCCCAACTGCACCGACCCCAAGCTCCTCAATGGCTCTGTGCTTGGCAACCACACCAAATACTCCAAGTACAAGTTCACTCCAGCTGCAGAGTTCTACGAGTAAGTCCTAGACCCTTCATCCTGGGCTTACAGAGACCTGGGCGGGTGCTGAGCCAAACTCCTACAAGGTGAGCTTGCGGGGACACACCTGCCACTCAGCATCTGTCATATGTACAGGCCTGATGCTGAGCTAGGAGCTGAGGATGCAGCCATATTTGCAGCATCCAGAGGGGCTTTTGATGTGGGGCAGGAGACCAGAGGAGAGGAGCCAATGCCAGGAACAGATGAGGATGAGAGGAGGGGTTAGTTCTTCAGGAAATAAAAGGCACTTTGGAAAGACTAATTGCCCTTAAGGAGCTACAATCAGGTCAGTGGGAGAACTTGTTGAGGGGGAAGAAAAGGAACCTTAGCTAGGGTGGATGGGCAGGGAAGTCCTCTCTGACCAGGTGACATGAGAACTAATGACATCAGTCAAGGAAACATCTCGGGGATTTGTCCAGCAGGTTACGGAGATGTGTACAGTTGGACCTCAAGCCAATATGATCTTGTGCCACAAAGTCTTAGGGATCTCCATGGGGGGAAAGTAGTTAGCACCTATGGGTGAAATTCCAGACTTGGGAAGTAGGCTGGTTACATGCCACTCAGGGAGATTGTTTGAACCTTGTGTGCATGAGAGGCACTGGCTGGTGGTAGAAGACAGATCATTTTGAAAAAAGCACTTTTTATGTCAAAATGATTTTATACATAGAAATTTTACAAAAATAGCACACATACCTGTCACCCAAATGTCCCCTAATGTTGACACCTTATGCAACCATGGTGCACTAACGGGAATCAAAAGATTAATATTCAGATACTCTTAGCTAGGCTAAGACACACCTCATGCCTCATGTGAAATTCCCCATGCTAATGTCATTTTCTGGTATTTAGTTATCATATCTCCTTAGTCTCCTCCAATCTGTGAAGAGTTTCATGACCTTGACACTGTTTTTCCTTTTCTTTTTTTTTAAATTGGTGCATTATATTTCTACGTAGTGAAGGGATTTGCTTTTATACGTTCATACATGCACAAGTTATGGCAATATAATTTGGTCCCATTCCTTCCCCTGTACTTCTTCCCCACCCTGCCCAATGCTTTTGAAGAGTCTCTGCTGGTTGTTTTGTGAAATATGCCTGAGCTTGGATTTGTCTGCTGCTTCCTCGTCATTAGATTGCAAGTGTGAATTTGGGGCAGGCACACCATAGAGAAATGGCTGCTCCTCTCAGAGCATCCCGTTGGGGTGACAGTGTCAATCAATCTTATTGCTGATGATGTGAAACTTGAGAACTTGGTGAAGGTGGAGGCATGGGCTTCCTCCTGTGCAGAGGAAATTTTTTTCCTTTTGTAATTAGTACTTTTGGGGGAGATACCTTAAGCCTGTGTCAACATCTTGTTTCTCATCAAACCTTTGCCCACATTTCTTAGCATCCTCTGATGATCCTTGCAAGCAAAGACTATTACTATAGTGTTTGGCTAATTTTTTTTTTATTTCAGAGAGTAAGAGCAAGGAAAAGAATCAATTTCATTTTATTTTTGAATCTGGTTTTTGTTTTTTGACACTTAGCTGTGTATGTGGTGCTGGGGTTTGAACCCAGATCCTTGTGCATGCCGGGCAAGGTCTCCAACCACTGTGCCACTGTTCTGTTTCCATCATTCCTTCTAGATTCATTGATTGAAATTCTATAAGGATGTGTTGTCCTCTGCCTCCAATTATTTATTTATTCAGTTATTCTTTTATATCAGTAGGGGCTCCTGGATATTTATTTTGCTCTGTGGTTTTAAGTCACAATTACTATTTAATTTATTCCTCTGAATCCTCTCAATCTTTACTGCATCTTTTTATATCCTTGAGGAGGGGGATGGCTGCCCCATTTTCAGCCACCTAATTTACATCTGTTTTGTTTTTTCCATACTTAGTTGTGTATGTGTGCTGAGGTTTGAACCCAGGTTCTTGTGCATGCCAGGCAAGCAATCTAGCACTGAGCTACCTCTCTAGCCCCATAAGCCACCTAATTTATCCTCCTAGAAAGTTCAGATATCTGAACAGGCCACATCCCCGATTCACCCATGAATCTGGCCATGGTTTGCTGCTTCCTCATGTACAGCAAAGTTTCCTAGCAAAACTTTCTACAAGGATGGATGATAGAAATGCTCTGTGCCTGCACAGCCTGATGCGTTAGCTTGGTGCCGTGTTTGTCTCTAAGCTGCTGAAATGTAGCTAGTCTGATTGAGGACCCCATGTTCTCAGTTTATCTGAATTCATTTACCTTTCCATCGCAGTGGTTACTACTGGCAGTGCAAGTCTAGAGCATGAGAAAAGACAAATTCACAACAAGACTTTGGCCTCCCTCCTCTTTAGACCTGTGGATTCTTCAAACCAAAGACCAGGAAATGAATCCTGATGACTTTGGAGACTGGAGTTATTCTGGGACCATTTCTATTCCTGCCATCTTTGTGCAGCAGGGCTACGGAGATTGAATTTGGTTAAAAGTAACCTGTCTGAAATCTGCAGCCTCCTGAGAGTCAGGGAAGTTAGTGCCACAGGACCCAGTAACCACCCTCAGTGGACACTGCAGAGAATTTGTAGGCGTCCCGTACTTGGATGTCCACTACCTCTGTCTATGATTCCTATAGTCTTCCAGCAGGCGTGTGCAAAATTCTGTGGGTCTGTAGCTGTCTCAAATACTTCTCCAGCTCCCCACAGGATCCAAAACCCTGCTGATTCTTCTCCTTCTTCTTCTTCTTTTTTTTAAAAGAGAGAGGAACAGTGAAAGAGACAGGGAGAAAGAGAGAATCAATTTTATTCAGTTTTTCAGGTGGTTTTCATTGCTCCGAGGCTTCAATGCATACATGGTGCTGGGGTTTGAACTCACGTACTCGCACAAGCCAAGCAAGTGCCCCGAATCATGGCTCCAGCCCCACCCTGCTGATTCTTAAAGTGAACATCAGATGAGAGTGACGACACTGTCCCTGTCTTCTTCTCTCACATTTACCACTCGTCCCTTACCATGTGTAGCAGGTTATCTTCCAACTTCTTCACGTGTATTATCTTGATTTAAACCTCACACCCATCTACTGAGGTTCCTGTCACTCTGATATCACTGCAGTCAGATCAGCAAAGCCCGCAATCACACAGGCAGCATTGTGCAAAGCCATGGTTTGGACCCAGGCAGCTTATACCTGCAAGCCTTCTAGAGCAAGCTTCTCCTTCCTTTGTGCACCCTGGAGCCCGACTGTCCTCACCTTTGCCCCAGCCGGGGCAGGCAGTGAAATCTCAGCACCTTCACCTCAGTCTGTGTATTTTGCTGGGCTCTAACCTTTATAAATGACTATTATCATTCAGAGATGTTATCATAGCCCTGAGTCCTATTTATCCAGATTACATTGTGGTCCAGCCACTGTGAAAAGTGACTTTTCTGCATCATTGTTTAGTTCTGATCACTGTCTTGTGAATGAGGAAGTAGGCATAAATAGTAAGTGTCTGTCCAAGGTCATCCAACTTGAAAGTGAGTTTGAATCTAGGCAGTTGGGCCCCCAGGTCTAAGCTTTGACCTCAGTAGTTCTAAACTTCTGCTGTTCCTGCAGTTCACCTGATTTAAGACACCCTGCTACTGGATCCTGTGTCCAGAGCCTGTGATTTTCCTGGTGTGGGTGCAGCTAGGGTATGAGTTTTTATTAACGGCTTCTTCCATGATTCTAATACTCAGCCACTGCACTCCCCTGTCTCAGCACAAGATTCCTGTGGGGTCAGGCTGACATCCCTACATGTCAAGGAAAAGGCAGAGTGCCCTTCGCTTCCCTCCTAAGGTGTACAACCCCAGAAGACCACAGAATGTTTGGAGTTGGCTGGTGAAAGTTTTAGGTCTTCCCATTTTGGGTGTGGTTTGGACGGGGAGAGAGTAAGGGATGGGGGAAGAGGGAGTTTCTGATCCTTGTAATTGGTTGCACGATTGCCCCCACTTTATCCTCTAAGGAAGGAAAAAGCACCATTTTTCTTTAGCTCTTGGCAACACCTGTTTTTATAAATCAAAATGGGAACTGAGAGCCTGGTCATCTCTAGCCTAGTTCATGTCTGATTTCTCCTGTGATGCCTTTGTGGCCAGCACGTCTGCCCCCGCAGGGAGAATCCTGCAGAAGGGAGAGGTGAGTTGGTTTGGGAAATCATGGTTCCTTTCATCCCAGCCTTCCTCTTCCTCCAACTCCAGCTGTGAGCAGCATGTAGTGGAAGGTGGCATTCCTGTGTGCAGGGCTTGTGAAAGAGAGGTACAGAGCTCCCCTCTTCTCCTCCTCTCTCTAAATCACCCCACTGCAAATTCTGATAGCTACCCTGAACCAGGTACTAAGTGTCTCTTCATATCCAAATCCCGTTTAACCTTCCCAGTTCACAGAGGTGAAAACCACGACTCTTTGCAGATACGAAAGCAGAGCTGGAATCTGAGCCCAAGTCATCTGGCCTTACACCCATACACAGCCTCCCTCTTGTCTTTCTCTTCTGTTGGGTTAGAGTCTCCAGTGGGGGTGGGCTGAGGATCAGAATGCAGGGATTCCTGCAGACAGGTGGGAACCCTTCTCCTGCACCTCTTTCTCACCTCTGCCCTGCCTGTGTGCGGCAGAGAGCACCACACTTGGCCATGGGCTGCCTCTGGATTTTCCATGAAACATGAACCTTTTCTCTAAATGTGTCTGCTTTAAAACAACTCAGCTCAGTCTGGGAAGCCAGCAAGTGGGGCTCCCAGTGCCAATACTAAGTAGATAAGTTTCTTCTCTCCCCCAAGACTCCAGGCCAATTTTGCCACCATCTTGAACTCATTTAGGCAGATGGATTAAATGTATCATTCAAGGGAACAAAACAGTTATTCTCCCCAGACTCTAGGCCTGAAGCCTGGCCCCATGACCGAAAGTAACTCCGAAGCTCTACCTTTCTCTGTTAAAGGGCACCCTTGGCAAATGTGTGTTTGGCAACAGGTTAGTTTTGCCCTGTTCCAGATCCTGGGAGAAAGAGAAGTCTCCCTCTACCCCAGTACTAACCCTCTGAGCTTTTAAATGTCAAGTGAGAAATTGAGTCTTTTTGGCCCATAAATTTTGGAAAGCCTGGATAGTACTCTTAATGATGATTCATTTTCATTAAATTACTGGAAAACTAAACCAAACCAGAGTTACTTGTACCAACTCCCCAAGGCTTGGCCTGGGGGGCAGAGGAAACTGGATTCTTGTTCCTTTTCTTGGAAATCAGCTCTGGAGTCTGGTTCTTTTCACTAACGAAACATCTAGACAACCACTCCCACCCCAAAAAGTGGCCTTCAAGGGCACATAGGGAAGATTTCAGCTATTGGGACGGACACTAGAGGCATTTTAGCAAGTTTCAGGGCAAACACATGTGGTCCAGTGCCGTTTTGATTTTAACCATCAAATCACTCAAATGGTGATTGACAGCATTCAATACTTTGCAGAAACATGGGAAGAAGCAGAGTTAAGCATCAGGTGGGGTCAGGACACTCTCTGGCTTTGGTTATGTCCAGCTATGTTCTTCTCCTCTTCCCTTTTTTCTCTTTTTGAACAGGAGAACAGTCAGGGGATCATTTCTATTTTTTTCTGAGTTGAGAATAGCAGGACAAATTTTTCCAGGCTGACAAATGGATTGGAAAGTATGTTCCAAGAAACAGGAACAGAAGGTCCCAAGGCCCAGAGACATAAGAGCATCAATGATTGTGGAAAACGTGTTTTGCTATTGTCAGGAGCAAAAGCTAGGAGTGAACTTGGCAGGAGGTGGCTGATGACAGCCCTCAGATTCTGCACGGCTTATGGACTGGGATTTCACTCCACAGCCTCGACACTTCACACTTTGGATTAGATATGTCTCTCTTGAGAGGTAGGATGGGGTGGGCATTGTCTTGTGCTTTCTGGATATTTAGCAGCTTCCCTGAGCTCTACTGACTGGATCCCAGCTGCTTCCCTGTTCCATACAGATACATCTACAGTTTGACCCAGTGAGAACCACTATTTTAGGTGGTAAGGAGCCTTTGAGGATTTGGGGTCAGAAGAGTGACATGGTTAGGAATGCACCTCAGATGGATCGTTTTATAGTAGCATGACAACATATTAAAAGGGCTAGCAGAAGCTAGAGAGACCAGGGCTGGAGAGACACGGGGGACATTTTCAACAGTCCTGGAGGGAAGCCATGTGATTCTGACCTGAAATAGGGCTAACAAGAATGCGGTGGGAGCACAGACCCAAAGACAGGCTGAGGAGGGCCCAGGCACGGTGATTACTTTTGTGGGGGTGATGAGGCAGGATGAGAAGTTTAGAGCCACAGCACCTGGCCTGGGGCTGCGGGGATGGGCATGGATCTGGGGGTGGGTCTTTGTGGACCGCGTTTATTCATGCAAGTCTGCTCCTTCCTCCACGCATGCTTACATCCCCTTTCCCTATTGCTCCCTCCATTGCACCTGTGAGCCCTCTGTCAACTCACTGTTCTCCCACTGGCCAGCAGAGAGATGCTGCCTCCTCCGGGGAGCCTGCTTGCCTGGCTCCCTGGGCTGAGCTTTTGGGACCCTCCTTAACTCCTCTTCCCTGGGTGCTGGACCTAGTCATAATGATGGCTACGGTTGCCATTTGTGACACATTTCTTGGGGTCAACACACTGTCTCACATTCTGTAGTTTAATCCTCACTGTGAAGCCGTTATTCCTGAAGATGGAAAATGCTCTGAGGTGAGTCTCTGTCCCATGTCTGTTAGCTCCAGGAGGGTTAGCACTCTGTCTTATTTGACTCTAGCTGTGTCATCAGCTGAGTCACAACTCCCTCAGAGCAGAGAGGCAGAAAGTTTGTAAAAATCCAAGAAAGGATTCAGGTGACACAGGAGCTGGGGACAGGGCCAGGATGGTAGCCAGGTCTGTCTGACCCCAAAGCCTGGGTAATTTCTGTACAATATTCTTCTGTTTTCCTTCAAGTTCTTGCAAATATTGGACCTCTGTTTAAATGAATGAATGGATGAGTGAATGGATGAATGAATGAAGCATACACAATATTAGTGAAGACCTCCAGTCCCAGAAGCAAACTTTAACTTCCATCCAGGGATAAGCTAGATGAGTTTCCGGACTTGGGTATAGATCTTCCTCATAAGCCTGCAATGGCATTAGAGCTGTCCCATGTCCTCTTGCAGCCAAGGGAGTCATCTGTCTCTCATCTATGAACCCTGTCCACCCAGGCCTGCAAAATAGTTTCAAACCCATTTCTTAGGAGCCTTGCTGAGCCTTCTTTTTCCTTAAGTTCAGAAAGCCAACTCTATTTTGCCAGGAAAGTAAAAGTTTCTAAAAGAAGCCTATAATTTGGGTGGGCCTCTGACTCAGTGGGTCTGTGTCTGCCAGTTGGGCATCACCAGGGGAATTTAAAAGACACTGGTGCCAAGGTTCCATTGCCCGAGGGTTATGAATTAATTGGTTGAGAATGGAGTCCAGATAGTAATATTTTTATAATATAAAAGGTCTTAATTTTTTTTTAAATTTTGACATCATTAATTTCTGAAAGGGTAGACCTTCAAGGATTCAGTCAATAGTGAGTTGAGTTTGAAAATGCTTGAAAAAAAATTGTGTCTGTACTGAACATGTTCAGATTTTTGTTTCATATCATTTGCCATTAAATTAATCAGTGTAATAGTTATTTGCATAGTGTTTACTTGGTATTAACAAAGTATAACACCTACTTAAATCTCTTTTACTCCTTCTTATTTATTTATTTATTTATTTTTGATACCAGGGATTGAACCCAGGGGCACTTAACCACTGAGCCACATCCTCAGCCCATTTTATTTTTTAATTTTGAGTCAGGGCCTCTCTAAGTTGCATAGGACCCTGCTAAGTTGCTGAGGCTGGCTTTGAACTTGGCGATCCTCCAGCCTTTGTCTCCCGAGTTGCTGAGATTACAGGTGTGCACCATCACACCTGGCCCGCATTTGCTTTGTATTGAGTATTACGGGGAAGCTAGAGATTATTAAAAGTATGCAGAAGTATGTGGGCAGATGTAATGCCATTTTATATAACCAGCCTGAGAATCCACAACTTTTGGTATCCTTGGATACCAAGGGACAACTATATACAGTCAGCCTTTCTATTTCAGGGCAATGATCTGATGGCACATAAGTGAAGAGACACAGAAAATTAAAGGATTAAAGATTAGGATCAGGGGAAAACATGGAGGCTTCCAGGAAGAGGTGACATTGGGCCTGGGCCTAAATAGGTATCCCGCAGTTGACAGTAAACTACAGCCTCTGAGCATTAGGTTCAGAGGAAGATGGGGCAGATACCCACTTTGGGGGCTCCTGCAGCTCCCTGGACCCTCCCAACACTTGTGATTTTACCTTTAATTGTACCTTGTGTTTTAGAGTGTAAGGCCACCAAGGCAGAACTTGTGTGCCAGAAGTTCTCTGAGTGTGCGTGAGGCCCAGATGAGCCAGCTTGTTGCAGGCCCTCAGTGAAGAATGCATGACTTGGGTGCAGAGCAGATGCCACACCCAGGTGTTCCCAGGTGCTCCCAGGCCTGCTGCTATGCCTTGCCAAGGTAGAATTGCTGAGGCAACCTCCCTCCATGGGGTCTGTTCATCTGGATTGTCCCTGGTCTTGTTAAGGATCTTGATCTCAGTCGATTTTGATTAGATTCTCATTAGCAAGTGGTCATTTTGTTTGCAATTCTGTTTACCATTCCTGCACAGAAGGTTGTATGAGGAACCTCAGTATGCTCAAACCTCCCCAAGGTTTATTTTTTGTTTTCCTTGTTTAAGAAACAACACATTTGATTGTAGGAGAACGCATTACAGAGGCGTGGATATCAAGTGACAGCTTAATGAATGTCACAAGCGGAACATATCCGTGTGACAAGTCTCCTGGAAGTCCCCATGAGTTCCCTCCCAGACAGGTACCCTCTGCCTCATCCCAGGGTACACTGTCTTCTGTCCCCTTAGGTGAATTTTGGCTATTGTTGGGAGGCACTTTATTTGAATGGAATTAGACTTCTGTTTCTTCTATGTTCTTTTGACTTTGTCTTACTTATGAGAATAGCATTCATTATGTGTGAGAGATGCATACGGAGGTAAATGCTGTATAATATTCCATTTTATGAATATAACATAATTCATTTATTCTTTTGTTGACAGATATTTGAGTATTTTGCATTTTGGGGTTATTATGATCAATGCTGGTATAAACCTTCTAGAACGTGTCTTTTTGTGAACATATGTACAAATTCTACTGGACAAATACCTACAACTGGAGTGACTAGAATGCAGATCTTTGATTTTAGCCAATATTCGTAGATAGGAGACATGTTTATTCTGGTCTTAGTCTCTAGATAAGGGATTCTCAAATTCAGCAATATGGACATTTTGGATGTGATAATTTTGTTATTGGAGATCATCCTGGGCATTTAGCGGTTGTGCGGCTTCCAGATAGCAGCAGCATCAGTTCTTCTCAAGTCGAGTTAACAGCAAGCATCTCAGACATTGCCAGACATGCTCTGGGGAGCAAGATCAGCCCTTCCTCCTGGAGAGAGCTTCTGCTCCAGAGTGTGAACTCTAGAGGGCAGGGACCTTCCCTGTCTTATCACTCTATCCCCAGTGCCAGCCATGCAGCAGGTACTTCAGAGAGCCCTCTTGGGTGCAGGCCATGGCTGATCAGAGCCAGCCCACATGCGGTAGCCAGGGCCTTCAAGTTAGGGAGAGTGGCAGGGTCCTGTCTCCATCAGTGGACATTTGGCACAGGCTTGTGAGTGTGGTGTTGGTCATCCTCCTTGATGCTGTCTTCCCTTGTCCCCTCCCCTTCCCTCCACGCAGGCGTGGCGTCCTGCACCTTCATGAGAGCAGCGGGATTCACGACATTGGCCTGCCCCAGTGGCAGCTCCTACTCTGTCTGATGTTCGTCGTCATCATCCTGTATTTCAGCCTCTGGAAAGGAGTAAAGACATCAGGAAAGGTAACGCCTCTGTTTTTCTTGCAGTTGGGAGGTTGGCCTTGGAAACAAATTTCTTTTTTAGCTATAAGCATGTGGTACACATGAGTGCTGAGTCTGATTCACCCTCAGCTCTGCACTGATGTGACCAAACTCCTTCCTTCCCTAAGCCTAAGTCACCCCAACAGCAGAATGAACGGGTGCAGGTAGATCTGTGCTCCTCATATCTTCTGGACAAAGCTCCTCTAATAGCAGAGACCAGGCACTGAGAAACCCCCAAAGACCTTGGGACAAAGTCTGCGATCACTACTGACACGTCTTTGCTTTGCTATGTCTTGAATTCTGATCTAAAACTTCATCCAAATGTTGTATCCTACTCTGGAATATAACCGTTTGCTTTACTATAAAGTCAGTGAATCCCACCCCTCTGGATTTTTGAGTAAACGAGAATGCTCCAGAAGATATCTAGATGTCTGCTGTGGCATCGTGTTTCCTCTGAAACAGTGCTGTGTGCCTCCAGAGGTCTAGGTGCTTTGGAAAGAACACAGGGTTAGATGGCCACTGATACCCAGTCCAGACATGCATTCTGAGCCCCCTGTAGTCAGCCTCTAAAAGTGGAGCAATTCAGGAATGGCCGGAGCTGGCTTTGAACTTGAGGAACATCATGGAGACAGTGATCCCACTTGAGTCAGGTGGAATCTAGAACTTGACTGTATTAAAAAGGATGTAGCTGGGAAATGCTCTTTTCAGTACTTTGCTTAGCAATGGCTGTGTAACAAACCACTCCAAAGTGTGGTAGCTTAAAAGAGCAACTATTTTATTATCCTTCAGGATCTGGGGTTGCCTGAGATCAGTGGAATCTGAGTGATTGCCTGGGCCATGTGTCTGGGGTCCTGACCAGGCTAGAGAGTCCTAGATGGAGTGTGGTGCGTTGCTGGTGGTTGAAGCTGTCGGAGCACCTGGAAATGTTTCTCTGTAACTTCTCTATGTTGCTCGGGCATCTCACAGCGTGGTAGCTGTGTTTCCAGATAACGTTCCAAGCAGACAAACCCTGATGTGCAGTAGCTCTCCCAGTCTCTGCTGGCGTGATGCTAGCTATCGTCCAAAGGCCAAAGCAAGTCTTGTGCTGGAGCCTGGAGTGCACATGGGGGGATTGCATACAGATGTGAGCTCGCTGTGGAGTGGGGGTCACAAGGCAAGTCTACCACAATCAAATAGGGGTGCATTTGGGAGAGGGTTTATTCAGTAACTGTCTTAAGAAAGAGGGGTGCATCAGGATTCTGTCTGGTACTTTGAAGTTCTTTGTTATGCAAAGATAGGAACAGGGGACAGGCAGCCAGTGGGAAGGCAATCTTTTGAGAACTGGAGGTGGAATTTCCTGTCGTCAGCACATTGGGGTTGTAGTGTTTTCACCATGGAAGAACTGAAATGAAATGCAGACCAGGGCTGGAAGGAATTCTGGAGTGTAGACAAAACCAATCTGGGACCACTCCCATCCTAACACCTGGCACACAGTAGGTCTTTAGTAAATATTGTTAAAAGAGAGAAGGATGGGTGGGTAAATAAGTTGGGGGAACTTCTTTAAGTGTTCTTTTGAATTCAGTTCAACTTATTAAACTTATCAACTTATTATGGATACCTACTATGTGCTAGGTTTGATGGTAGCACCAGTGATGTAAGAATATGAATATGCAAGAATATTCTTCAATTTCTTATAGCCCGTATGTATTACAGACAGATTGTGGGTCAATGTCACCAGTATCTTGGGTCTCTAGCCAGAAAAATATATTGACACCTTCCTTAACATAAACACTAACGGTTACAATCTATACATGCTATTATAGCTCTCACCAGTTTGCTTGATTATTTGTTTAGTGATACTGGGGATGGAACCCAGGGCCTCATACGTGCCAGGCAAGCACTCTACCACTAAGCCACACCCCAGCTCTTCTTTCATTTTATTTTGAAGTTAATTTTACCTTGGAGTTACTTTCACAATATGTGGTCAGATTATATCTTAATAGAAATAAAAACTGTGGGTTTTAAGCTGTTATTAAATCAACATAGTGGGATGCCACCATTTGCTTAAATGAGATAGCTAGATAATAAAAGCGCATTGCGTATAATAGAGCACGAGATGTCTCATGCATCTTTGCTTCAGTTAAGGCAACCTATATGTTTATTTGTAGTTGAACTTGAGATAGATAAGATTCATTCCCAAGGATTGTGATCAAAAAGCCCGAGATGCTGGATTGGTGGAGGAAGAAAGCTCTTCCAGCTGAGAGAATCTGCCAGGACTATGGAGACGATGGCATTTGTGCTGGGTCTGAAAGGACAGGCGTGGGTAGAAGTGAGGAAGAAGGAAGAGTTTCCCTACGGAAGGATCCGCATGAACAAAGTCACAGTGGTACGGAAGCCCCAGCCCAGTCTAGCTTGGTGCTTTCTGTAACAGTCCTGGCTTTCTGGAGCAGGCCTCTCCTGGCCTCTGCAGAGGCCCACAGGGGAGTCACAGCCCATCTCCTGCTCTATGGGCCCTGTAGGGGGTCACCACAGGCTTCTAATACTGTAGGACAAGATTAAATTCCCCTCAGCCACTGCCAAAGGAGTAGAGCCAGCCCTGTTTAGTTTAGTCCTTGGCCAGAGCAGAGCATAATCTCTCTGCAGGCAGATGATCCTACAGGGAGGCCAGGAGAGCATGCTGTTTCTCTTGCCAAATGCCCCTTCAGAGGTGAGGAGGAAGAGTGTAATACAGGGTGAGACAGTTGTGTCACCTCAGGGAAGTTCCTCCCCCGTGGAAACACAAGGACTCCTTGCGTCCATCAGCTGCGGCCACAGCCCACATTTTGCGTAAGTTCCACAGTGTTCTGGCAGTTGAGCAGGCAGAGGCCCCAAGCAGTCCATGGGGAAGATTTTTAGAATGAAGAGGTTCACTTAGTACATTTCTGAGCCCTGTTTTTAATTGTTTTCATAAAGTAGCTCTTGAGAAAACCAAGAATGTTGCTTATTTCTTGCCAGACTGTGTCTGGAACAGGACTTGCGCTTTCCTTAGCAGGCCTCCTCAGCCACAGAGCCTGCCTGAAGTGAGCCATGAACACACACACTTCCTGTCTTGGCCTGGGAGGATGGGACACCATGGCCCGAGATGGTGGCGGTGGGGTACATTTGAATCACAGAAAGGGCTACCTCAGGCCACACACCCTGTGTTACCACGGTGGGCCCATGGGCACCTTAGGGTAGAAGGTAGGGCTTGAAGCAGCCATGCTGGAGTCCCGCCCACCTTCTGGAACTGCCGAGTCCCCGCCTACTCTGTAACTACTGGGTTCAAACCTCAGACTCCCTTCACTGGAGATAAAGCAAGGCATCAGCTGGCTGGGACCAGTCACCCCTCTTTACCCACTTCACTGCCAGTCTCTGGATGACTGGGGGATGGGAGCAGATGGAACATCTCCTGAATTATGGCAGAGATGGTGTGATCAGAGAGAATGCCACACCAAAGGAAGCCTGAGCCCTAGGATATTTAAATAGAAAGTCCCGTGACTTTCATATATTCAAGTCAATTCTAGCCAAGTCTTCTTGCTACTGTGTCAATACAGGCTGGTCCTGGCTTGCCTTAGTAACTTGTTTGGACCCACGTGCATATGAGCCATGCATTTACTAGAATACATGTAGCTCAGTGTTTTCTTGAGTAACATTAAATGCATACCCCACACCCTATAAAATCTTTTTTTTTTAATCTGTGCCTTCATTGTTAGTGAAAATGTTCCTGAGGCTCAGTTCAGAGATCCACAAATCTGAAGTCAGTAAAGGTTAAGTTAATGCAGTTTCACAGTGACAGTGTGTATATTTCTGATCTCTCTGAGATGAGATCTTAGAGTAGGTCAAGCAGGGCTCATCCAACTCTACTGTACATGAGGATCACTTGGAGAGGTCTTTAAAACTTCAATTCCTTGAAGTCCTTCCTTGAGGCAGTCTGATTTAGCCGGTGAGAATTTGCATTTCTGACAAACTCGTGGGGATGCTGATGCTGATGTTGCTGGCCTATAGACTTCACCTGGTCTAGACAATTCTTTGCCCAGTGCCTAGACTTATAGTAAGGCTTGCATATCTTCAAGGACAGGGACCTCACCACTGTCCTGGGCTGGAAGCTCATTTCCATTTCAGAGCTCTATCATTCAAAAGATCTTCCTTTTGTGGAGTCAAGATCCTTCTCACTGTGATGATAAGCCATGAGTTTGAGTTTGGCAATTCAGAACTTCACAAATTATCCACAGAAAGATCAAGTGGGTAAGAATTTGGGTTTCAGGTGATAGAAAAAAGTGACCTTCCTTGGGGGCTGAGAGTACTTACTAAGACTTTTATTTCTTTTTTTATCTCATGCTTAATGTTAAAGTTGTACTGAATTGGTTTCTAACAGTCAGAGATGCATTGCAAGTTGAAATTCTGAGAGCACAGAGGCCTGAGATGGAGATGACAGAACCCAAATGTCCTTTCTGTTTGCCCAGTGTGCATACAGGGCACACACGGGCAAGAGTGAGCTGTTGCCTGAGGGTGTTGAATGTCTTCTGCAGCTGAACTCCCACGTGCCATCAGTGCTGAGAACCTTCAACAAGACTGGGATGGTTTAGTTTCAGACATGCATGCATGGGCAGAGCAAGATCCCCTTCCTCTGTGCTTGACGGTTGTCATGGTCAGCTCAGTCATGTCCTGAGGTGTTCCTCTGGGAAACTGAATCCATGCTGGAGCCTTACACATGGTCAGTGCAGGGCCACCTCCAGGACTAAGGGGAGATTCCCTGGAGTAAGAATACAAGATTTCTTTTTTGATGGTGGTTGCATGGTCACGTCTGACCTGCTGGGATGGGCAGTGCAGCTTGGGCTTCATTGACGTGAGTGGTAAGGACCCATAATAGCCAGGACCTACCACAAGGACTTGTGAGGACTCTTCTCTGTGCTGATGCAAAGGACACATTGGTCCTAGTTTGGGAGATCAAATCCAAGGCCATTGAGTGAGGCCACCCAAATGCAGCAGCTTCCCTTTCTAGGTCTTGTTTATCTCTCCATTTACTATTGGAAATTTGTCCTCCCTCTTCCTGTCCCCCATGTAAGTGTCCAGAAGCCCTCATTCATGAATACCTTCATAGAACAAGGGAGTGGTGACAGGACAACTGGATATCATGAAACAGGGGAACCTTCTGAGCCCAGGAGTGAGCACCACTGTATCTACTCACTCATGTTGATTGATTTGCTCACCCACCCACTTGCTCATGTTTTCATTTACTCTTTGACTTGGTCATCCACTAACTCTCTAATTTACCACTCACCCACTCATCTGTCTGTCTATCCATCCACTCAGGCATCCACACCCACCTAACTTATCCATCCTTGCACTTATCCATCCATCCATCCATCCATCCATCCACTTACCCATCCACTCACTCACTCAGCATCCACCCATCTAACTATACACCCATCCATCCATCCATCCATCCACTCATCCATCCATTTATCCATCCATCCATCCATCCATCCATCCACCTACCCATCCACTCACTCACTCAGCATCCACCTATTTAACAATACACCCATCCATCCATTCATCCATCCACTCATCCATCCATCCATTCACTCAGCCATCCATCCAGCTAATAGTCCAACTATATAACTGCCAATCATTCACCCAACAAATTTTTTTAAGGACCCCTGCATGCTAGGTGATGGGAATAATTTTGAAACATTTAAGTCTTTGATTCTAAAGAATCAGTCCAGGGAAAGACAAACAGGGAGAATAAATCCCAGTCTTTAAGCACAGGTATGGAAAGCACATGATTTTATTTTTTGTCTTTTCTTTTGAACCCATACCTTTCTAGGCCAATAAAGAACTTTCCTGTCAGTCACGTGCCAAAGCTGCCATTTTCTCCCTAGGGATGTGTGAAGACTCTTGGGGTTGCATAGTGTCAGAACTTTTGAGGGGAGGAACCATGCAGTTTTTTTTTTTGAAATATTTATTACAACAAAAATCTTGAATACCAAATCACCTTTGCTGAGTCTACTACTACACACTAACAAGATCTTTATTGTTTCCCTGAGTTTTGAGCTAAGCTAAATGCCTTTGTACTCAGAGGAGAGGAAGGACAAAGCAATGACTTCTAACTACCCAATATCTGCTTAACTCGTGAGATATCTTGTAGACTTCAGGAGAGCAGGTAGATTTTTAAGTTACACGTCCTTTCATTTTGCAGTGAAGTCTTCCTTGGGTCCGACCACCCTGGCCCTGACTTGATTTTCTGTTCAGGAACAGTCTTTTTCCTACACAGCTACCCACAGCTGTATCTGCCAATAGCCAGGATTTTAAACCTTGACTACACATTGACGTCACTTGGGGAGCTTTTGAAATACTCTAAAGTTCAGGCTGGGTTCAGACACCACCTCAGACCAATTAGATCAGAAATTCCAACGAGCTTCAGGATTCTTCTCTACACTTCCCCAGGGTGTCCACTGTGTAGCCTAGGGCACCAAGGGACAAGGAAGAAGCCACACTGCCCTTCCCCATCTCCACTTTTCTTCTCTCTTCCTCCAACCTGGGTGAGAGGGTGAGGTGCTTCTCTTTGGACTGAGGATGATCTCTTCCCTCTTGTGTTTCTGAACAAGATACTTTGTCTTTGTCCCAGCTCTTCTCCCACTAAGATGGAGAATGGCCAGAGATTCTGCTTCCTATCCAGCCACCTGCCTCCTTGGGAAGTGGGCTTAGGAAGGTGTGCTTAAATGAAGGCAAATGAAAAGGGAGAAGCAACAGAATGGGAGGAAGAAAAGGGAGGAGGAGGAGGAGAAAGAGGATGAGGAGGAGAGGAGAGATTAAGATTTCTAAATATCCTGCCTATAAGATGGGTGCAGCAACTAATACCCATGGTGTGATGGATGCAGGACTGGCAGAAAAAACAGACAACAAAAAGGTAGGTATGTTTAGTTCTACCTGAAGCGACTTGAAGGTCAGGAGAGGTAGCTTGGTGGAGGAGGAGGCACCTGGTGCTTTGAGAGCCCAGTCTTTGCTATTGGTGACCTTAGCTTCCTTCTCAGCACTGTTCCCCAAGTGGTCAAGTCACATTGGTCTGAACTTGTCTGGGTGCACCTGCTGCTCACCATTCTGTCTCTGGAGTCTGGCTCAGGGCCTGGCCTGGAGCTGGCGCTCAGGGCATGTGTGCTGGGTGAAGGGCCTGGGGGAAGGCATGACAGGCTCTCTGGGAGAGGACCCTGGTGTCCCCCCAGCAGCCCTCCCGCAGTGGGGAGGCAGGGCGAGGTGCTCACAGCCAACCTGTCTGACGCCCAGGTGGTGTGGATCACGGCCACGCTGCCTTACCTCGTGCTGTTTGTGCTCCTGGTCCATGGCGTCACGCTGCCTGGCGCCTCGGATGGCATCAACGCCTACCTGCACATCGACTTCTACCGCCTCAAAGAGGCCACGGTCAGTGCCTGGGCACCACCCAGATGTGGGCCAGGGGGGAGGGAGGGTTCTTGAAGCCAGATGGTGGTGGGACATATTGGCCCCAGTTCTGCCACAAACTTGCTGTGCCGCCTTGGACAGGACCCCTCCCTCTCCGAGTGGGTGCTTCTTCATCAGATAATGTGGAGTGCGCCTAATGGCTTCCATGAGCCTGAGTGGCTCTGATGCTCTGGGTTTTTCTGTGCTTCCGTTTAGCGGCCTTCATAGGTCACTCTTGGCAAGGAGGGCAACACCTTGTGAAGGGAATTTAGGCCTTTGGTGCTTACTCCCATCCTGTATCCACGGCACCCTAGTCCACCCCAGTTACCCTGTCTTATTTCTACTCCCTAGTCCTCAACCATGTCCTTTGCCACCACCCCGCCATGTCAGCAAAAGCAGCAGCCCTAGCCTCCAGGGAGACCTGGGCCTGCCGCCTCTCTTCCCCCACGGCTCCAGCTCACCATCCTGCCTAAAGGCCCACATTGTGATGAATTTGGTAATGGAATCCAGAGTCATGAGCAAGGATGGGTGCAGAGACCATCTAGGAGGGACCCAGCACCCTGAACACCTTTAAATAACAGCCGAGATCATTTCCAGCCTCTTCCCACAGGTCCCCATCAGTGGGAAACCCTCAATAACTTTTCTCATGATTCTCAAGGGCTTCTTCACATTTTATTTGAACCCACAAAGATCCTGGCAGGAGGCAGCCATGTGAATTAGGAGAGATGCTTCCCATGTGCTCCCTACGTTGTTTAGTAACACAACACATCTGCGTGTTGTATGTAGACCCATGACCAGGAGAAGTTGCTGTTTTAATTAGCAACTGTCAGAAATATAAGCAAGCAAAAGACACAAATGTTTCTTGTTAATTGAGAAACACATGTGATTTCTATGTGTTCTGCAATGTTTAGCTGTCTCCAGCCATCGAGATGTGTAGACACAAAGTCTAAAGGAACAGATGTACCTTCCCCTCAGATCTACCTTCCCCTCAGATTGCCCCTCTCATTATGCTCTGTTTGCCGAGTTGGGGATTGCAGAATGGAAAGTGAAGAGGTGACAGAAATCTCCCCATCGGAGTCTGCACTGCAGCTTACTTTGGATGGGCCAGGTGTGGTCATCCCCACTACGCAGATGAGGGGAGGCAGGAGGTTGGCAAGAAGCTCAGGTCTTCAGGGCTCTAGCCGTGTGTACTCATCACCCCCAAATGGAAAATGTGAGCCCCATTGCCTCTCAAGGCCCTGCTTGGTCACCGTTGTCATGGGCTAGGAGAAGTCCAGTGGGACTTGTTAATCCCTTGCTGCCGGTGTCATCTCCAGGGGTCACCCTTTGATCCTGTCCCGTCACATCCCAGCTTAGAACTTCTAGTTGATAAACTCTCTTTGGAAATGAGGGCATTGAACTGGCGCAGTGAGTTCTCCCAAGCTCAGGCTTCACAGGACTGCCGAAGGCTGGGAGATGTCAGGAGACCCCAGCCTGTCTCTGGGAGAGGGGGAGTTGCCATGACTGCCTGTGTCTGCTTCCCACCACGTTCCTTGGCCCCAGAGCATCCCCAGGGCTTCCCATCCATTGCTGAGCTGTGAGGCAGTCCAGTTCTGTTGGAAGCAGAGGGTCATGGCTTTTCTCTGCCGGTTCCAGGTATGGATCGATGCTGCAACTCAGATATTTTTTTCCTTGGGGGCTGGATTTGGAGTCTTGATTGCATTTGCCAGTTACAATAAATTTGACAACAACTGTTACAGGTAAGCTCCTTCTCAGAGCTCTGGAAAGCTCAGAATCCTGGGAATTGACCTGTGTGGGGATGGGAGAGAGAGATGTGTCTGATCTGGAAGCCAACTGACCTTGGACAAGCCAGATCTCCTTCTCGTGGGCATCTTGAGCGTTCTGTGATCTCTGATTGGCCTTTGGGGTACTGATGAACATACTTCACCCTGGAATGCCTCCGAATGAATGTGAGGGCCCATTAGGGGAAGTTGAAGTCACCAGAAGCAGGATATAATGGAGACAGGACAGAGGAACACAGCATGACTTTCAGAGTGGGCAGTACTGCGTGGCTCTGTCCATCGGATGCCCAGGCAGGAAGGGTGGAATAGCCAAGCTGAAGAGGCCTGGCTGGGTCTCAGGTAAGACTGGAGGGGAGAGAGTGGGTCATTATCTGCTCTAGTTTGGATCAGTAAGCATTTAATGCTGCCTCCCCCAGGCCTAGAGCTGTGAGGACTTCAGATCTGGGCACAGATTTGAGCCCACCTCCGTCACTCCATCAAGACTCTCACAGAATCATAGAGTGTTTGGTATAAGAAAGAGTAGGGTGAATATGGACCAGATTTAGGAGGGTGAAGAAAGGGGGTGATGATCAGCCCCCGATAGACTACCAGCAGGGACCGGAGGGGTTGACGATGGGGATTAGACAGGCAGACCTGGAACACATGGCATGCGTGTGAACAGCATGAGGGCAGGGAGGCGGCCCAGCAAGGTGGCTGGCTTGTTTTTCTCAAGGAGGACATATTGGGAGGCATGGAAACAACCCTAAGAGGAAGGGTGGGTCATCTTTGCAATTGAATGCCAGGGCGAGTGGTTGGGAAGCCTGGGAGAATTGTTGAAAGTTTGTTGAAGAAGGAGCTCATGACTTGATTCCCCAACAAGAGTTTGACACCAGAGTCTGGTATCAAACTAGTCCGACCACAGCTATTCACCTACTGCCTGCCCCTGCAGCTACTGATCCCGTGAAGGGGGGACACCGGGGTCCACAAGTCAGCGGGTAACTGAGAGGAGGACGGCCTTTGAGGTAGGATCCAGGCTACAGATTCCACAGTTGATCAGAGGCCTGTGAGCAGGGCTGGAGGTTGAGAGCCAGGGGGACTTGAACTAGCAGGACTTCTTTCCCCAGGGATGCCCTGCTGACCAGCACCATCAACTGTGTCACCAGCTTTGTCTCTGGGTTTGCCATCTTCTCCATCCTCGGTTACATGGCACACGAACACAAGGTCAACATCGAGGACGTTGCCACTGAAGGTGGGTGGGCAGAACGCTTTGGCTCCAGCCAGAGGAGGAGGGGCCAAGAAGGCCACCTTATTCCTGGCTATGCAGTTCTCCACTGGCTGCAGGACTGCAAGGGCTGGCCATGGAGGTTTCCAAACTGGTCACTTAATGGACTTTCCCTAGAGGCTGTCAGTGGGAATTCCAGGCAGTACTGGGCCCTGGATGGGCACCAGAACCTTCCTCTGAGTCAGGCTAGGAGGAACAGATTTTTAGGGCACCTACTCTGGAACAGCCTCTGTGTTTGTCATACACCTTAGTCCGTTTTCTGTTGCTATAGCAAAATACCTGAGACAGGGTGATTTTTAAAAATAAATTCACTTAGTTCACAGTTCTAGAAATCCAAGAGTATAACAATAGCTTCTGCTGAGCTTCTGATGAGGCCCATGTGCTGTTCAACTCACCACAAAGTAGAAGGGGGAAAAACTGTGTGTTGGAGGGGCTAAGCTCAAAGCATGACCTCACTTTCAATAATCTGCCCTCCCAGTGCCTAACTCAGTTCCTAGAGAGAAAGAATTCATTCCTGCGAGCAAAACTTTATACCCTGAAACAACCTAATGACCTCCAGAGGGCCCCAACACCACTTGACAGTTTTGCATTGGGAACTGAGCTTCAACACGCGTTTTGGTGTGGACAAACTACGTTCAAACCGTAGGAATTACTCACATTATTTCTCCCAAGACTTTGAGGCAAGTGTTATTAGATCCACTTTAAAGATAGAAAAGCAAGAGACTAAGTACGAGCCCAAGGTCACTCAGCTAGTGAACAGTGATGCCAACATTCAAACCCCAGTCAGTCTAACTTTGAAGCTGTCTTTCTCCACTTCTTCCTATGTACCTATTACCACAAGGAAGCCTGGGTAAGGGCTGCCGCTAATACTCTCTGAGGACCACAGACTTTGGGGAATAAGAGGGAGTCCCTCATGGTGTCCAGCATGCAGCCTTTGACTGTCTAGGCAAGGCACTGCTTGTTCTCTGCCTGGATGTTTGAGGTCAATTACCTGGATGGACCAATTGTGTTAGTCAGCTATTCATTACTGTAACAAAATACCTGAGGCTACCAACTTATAAAGAGAAGAGTTTATTTTGAGTCAAGTTTTGGAGGTTTTAGTTCATGGTTGGTGACCCCATTGCTTTTGGTTGTGTAGCAGGGCAGCATAGCAAGGTGTGAGTTGTGTGGTAGAGCTGGGATGGAAATGTGAGAGGGAAGAGGTGCCCTTCAAGGATATGCCCTCAATGGAGCAAGACCTCCCTCCCACAGGCCCCACCTCTTAAAGTTTCCATCAGCTTCCAAAAGCATGACGCTGGGGACCAAGCTGTCACACAGGCCTTGAGGGGACATTAAAGATCCAAACAGTTGCACAGGTGCCACATGGCTTCATGTGTCATCTCCAGACCTTCGGTGTGAACTGCCCACACTGACCAAGTTACCTGGGGTTGAGCTTGAGCTGACAGGGCCTCAAAATGCTCCCCAGCCATCTGTAGCTCTGACCCACAGTCCCAGCCGTTGATAAAAAGCTTACGTTTGTTATAGGAGCTGGCCTCGTGTTCATCCTGTATCCAGAAGCCATTTCCACCCTGTCGGGATCTACGTTCTGGGCCATCTTGTTTTTCATCATGCTGCTGGCTCTGGGCCTTGACAGCTCGGTGAGTGACCCTGCTGGGGCTCCACCCCGTTCCCTGGGCCTGACCCTCACCCCTAAGGTCATCCCTAATGCAGCCTGAAGTTCCCAGCATTTAGACCCTGACAAGCGGTTGTTTTAAAGGCTTTATTTAAAAGCACGCTAGGAAGTGGGCTCTCCCTCAAACAGACAAGACCTAAGCCAAAAGCAGAAATCGATAGGAGCCCAGGGCATCATGGATATCCAAATCAACTGTCCTGTCTTCCTCCTCCCGCAGACAGTGAAACTGAATTCAGAGAGGATGTGGCACGGTCTGACCAAGCCCTTTCCCATTTGTCATATTTCATCATCAGCTACCAGCAAACACTTTGAACCACATTAGTTCTTAGATCCTTTCATGTGACCCACATGCAGGACTGGATTTCCTGGCATCTTTTAATGTGTGTGCTGGAGGTTGGTAGGGCTGACAGATAGCTTCCTCTCACTCGCTCTCAGCTGATGGATAGATCTTCCAGGAGCAGCGTGTTGGGGAAGAGTCCTAGGGAAGAACCCTGACTTTGATTGGCAGTGTCTGCCCAGAGGAGAGGAGAGGAGCGTGGTGGCCCACACTTCTTACATGGCTCCGCAGTGGCTCACAGGGGACACGTGTGCCCATAGCAATGGGAGATGAGAACTTTTCCGACTCTGAGATTCTGGCGTTTGAGGCACTGCTGTAGGCAACCAAAAGTCCTCATCAGAACCGGTGGCTTGAAGTTCCTTGCATCTGTGGCAAGTGTGTCACTTGGGTAACACACTTTGCCCCCCTTACTCCCTATCAGCTCCTCAATATGCACTTAGGCTGAGTGACAGGAAGGGGGCAGGTAGCTGGTGAGCAGGGACAGACAGGAGTTGACTGAATTCTCTCTCCACCCTCTGACGTAGTTTCTGAGTTTGACATCAGGGCAGAGAAGGGCGGAGAGGATGGGAGGAAGGTAGGACCCACTGACTTCTCGAGAGAGGCCAGCCAGAAGCCAGAGTGCCGAAGTGCCTTGGAGGTCCCAGATAGCTGGGGCCCCAGGCTGAGGTCCACACCTGCTCCACCCCTACCTGGTTCCCTCCAGATGGGAGGCATGGAGGCCGTCATCACGGGCATGGCCGACGACTTCCAGGTCCTCAAGCGACACCGGAAACTCTTCACATTTGCTGTCACCGTTGGCACCTTTCTTCTGGCCCTGTTTTGCATAACCAAGGTGAGGAGGGGCTGGACTCTGGGTTTCTTGGAGCTTCTGGGTCTGCATTTCAAGAAAGTCAAGACATCCCCAGCCTCAAAGCTGGGGTGTCTGGGGCTGGGCTGAACCCAAAGGGAGCCTCAGCAGGGCCAGCATGGTCCTCATCCTTGAAGTCCCGTGCTCTGTTTCCTCCACCTCTGAGCCCGAGGCATTCCAGGCAACCCTACTGCTTACTGCTTATTGATGTGAGATGCAGGTCAGAGGGTTTTGCTCCTTGACGTGGATCTCACTTTGTACCGACCTGTAGAATGCAAATAGGTAAGGTCACATATGCAGCACCACGCCTCTGTCACCTGTGTTCTCTGAAGTGGTTCAGAGCAAATGGGGCAGGAAGAGGTAAGATTGGATGAACACAACAGAGATTGATGGATGCGCTAGTCGGTGGCCATTTCAAGCCACAGATGGCCCCAGCCCTATTCTCTCTCTGCCCCAGGGTGGAATTTACGTGCTGACTCTACTGGACACCTTTGCGGCCGGCACCTCCATCCTCTTTGCTGTGCTCATGGAAGCCATCGGAGTTTCCTGGTTCTATGGTATGTGAGTGTGTGGAAAAGCTTTGGTCCTCATTGCTCCCAGGGCCCTTTTAGCTGAGGATGTGAAAGGGCTGCCCATTCCCAGGTGACCACCTGAATCTCCAGAGCTGAGCAGGCCTCGGGCTGGGAGCAAGTCTCCCCAACCTCAGCTCCGCTTTGGGCAAACAGACCATTGAAGGCAGCCGGTGTCTGAGCAGGCACCCATGGGCAGCTGCTGACACCAGCCATGGAATTTATTCTCATGCAGAGTTGTCAGATTTAGCTAACCAAACACAGGATGCCCAGTGAATCTCGAATTGTAGGTGAACAATGGATTTATTTTTAGAATACATATGTCCCAAATGCTACCTAGGACATCCTTAGACTATCTTTTTCATTATTTATCTGCGATTCAAACTTAATTGTGCCTCCTGTATTTTATCTGATAACCTTATTCTAGAACTTGAGAAGACCTCTTACAAACTGTCAAATTGCTTACCCCCTATATAGGACACCAGAGCATTAGTCCTTTTCTTCCTTTCTTGGGAAGAGATTGTGACGTAGGAGCCGGACCTCTTCCATCAGATTGCAGTGAGGGACACACATACATGTACCCAGATGTATGCAGTGGCTATGTGAGCACAGGTGTGATCTCAGAAAAAGAATCAGCAAAGAAAGAACAGGGCTTTGGAGTCAGGGCAACTTGGCTCTGTAGCCTGGGGAGAGTCCCCTCTCCTGCCTGAGCCCTGGCTTCCGTCTTATGAACTAATCGGTCCTCGAGTTTGCCCTGTACCTTGCCCCATGCCAGGCCTCCTAAGCCCCAGGGGCTCAGTATCTTGCCCCTCTGCCATGCTGTGGACTTGAGGCCACCGAGGACCCTCAGGGGCCCGGTGTGCCCAGCGGGAGTGGCTGCCATGACGAGGTGCCCTCTGTGTGCTCAGGTGTGGACAGATTTAGCAACGACATTCAGCAGATGATGGGGTTCAAGCCTGGCCTGTACTGGAGACTGTGCTGGAAGTTTGTCAGCCCTGCCTTCCTCCTGGTGCGTACTGTGCGGCTGGGAGCCCTGCGGCGAGGTGGCTGCGTCCAGGGTGGGGGTGGTGTAGGCACATTGGCTTGTCAGGGGAGGAGGTGCTAGGGTCTGGAAGCCATCCACACAGACGGGACCCTTGGAGTGCTCAGCCTGTTGGTGCCATGGTGGGCTTCCACCTTAGCAGGGGTCTCCAGCCTAGGGCCAGGTCGCTGGGGAGCTGTGGTGTTAACATTTGCTTCTTGAGCTCTTTCTCTGCTTCCTTCTGCACTTTCTCCTTTTCCTGGGATCCGTCTCAGGCTACTCTCTCCTCTTTCTTGGCTTACCTCCCTTCCTCTCACCTCTTCCCCTCTCCCCCGTCCCGTCTCCCACCCTCCTGCAGTTCGTGGTCGTGGTCAGCATCATTAACTTCAGGCCACTCACCTATGACGACTACGTCTTCCCACCCTGGGCCAACTGGGTCGGCTGGGGCATCGCCCTCTCCTCCATGGTCCTGGTTCCCGTCTACGTCATCTACAAGTTCCTCAGCATACGGGGCTCCTTTTGGGAGGTGAGCTGTGGGTCGGTCATGGGGGATGCAGAACGGGAAGTGGCATTCTTGTTGGGGTGAGAGAAGGACAGAGCTACCAGAGTCAGACAGACCATCTCAATGGCCAAGTCATTTATCTCCCTGAGCCTCAGTTTCCACCTTGGTACCCGAGGATAATATTGTGCATCTTGAAAGGAAAGAGGAAGCGCCTAGCACAGTGCCTGGCACACAGCAGCTCAGCACATGCCACCTGCTGTCACCATGACTGTTCTTGCCACTGTGTGTGTGAGAAGGTCAGGCTCAGCCCTGGAGTCAACAAGGATTGATTAGCCAGACCGCTTTAATTGGGCTCAATTTTGTGCCCCCTTCTGAAGTTATGTGTCCCCAGATGTTACAACTGTCCCAGTGTGATCTGGTCATCCTGGTTTTACCTGCTTCTTCTCTGATCACAATGATCTGAACAACTTAAACCCAAAGTTTCTGACATGTATTTTCTTCTTTTACATGTGTGCATCATACACGCATGCACATGCACACACATACATGTGAATATTGGGACATGGCACCTGTGTTCTGAAATTATGTCATTCTTATTCTTTGACCGTGAAAATACCTTTCTTTTATAAACTAATGGAAGAAGTCTTTCTTTCATGTTCCCACTTTGTAAAACAAAGATTTCATTCCTCCATTCTTTTATCTACATAATTGACAGGAATTAATTAAGAACCTAATATGTTCTGGGTACCAGATGAACAATCTCTGTCCTTATAATGCTCACATCCAAAAGAGGATACAGATAAAGAAAATGAGGATGTAGGAAAGGGGGTCTCAGGTGGGGCTCTGTTCCCTTCACCCACATTCCTTGTCCTGTGTCTCCTGACTGTGAATTCCCAAAGTCAGAGAGCCTCTGCCCTGGGTCACAGGGAGGAGCTGTGTTCCGCGAGCTTACCCTGGATGTGGGAGCCCTGACTTGAGATCTGCATTCCTCTCACACTTTGTGGGGCAGGGGGCTCCTGTCACGGAGTGATCAGCCATGGATTCCTGCTCAAGTCCTGCCTGTGTCTACACCTGCGAGGCCCTCCCTGATCCCACTCAGGGATGGTGCCTCCTTCCACACTCTGTTGCACTCCCTCCAATTTTGAATTCTCAGTGCCAGCCAGTAATGGACTGTCAGCTCCCAAGGTGGTTGTGTGGGTCACAGGGCCTGCCCAGCATCTGACCTCAGTAGGCGACTTGATAAATGAACTGCCAGCCTCCACAAACGAGTGCGAAGGTGTCTGTTATAGACCCAAGTGGGGCTTCAGGTTCAAACAGCAGGTGTCAGCTGAGCTGCTGGGAAGGTGTCCCTGGGCCAAACTGAGGCCTCCTCCCTTCTCCATCCACAGAGACTGGCCTATGGCATCACACCAGAGAACGAGCACCACCTGGTGGCCCAGAGGGACGTCAGGCAGTTCCAGGTAGATGCAGCCTGGACTACTTGGGTGGGAGTTGGTTGGGGACCTACCTGTTCCTTGCTGCGCGCCCTTGGCAGAACCACACAGCCAGAAAGCTCCATGTCAGTGAGCTGTGGTCCCCGGGAGTGTGGTGTTGGGTGGAGGAGGAGGGGACTCACTCTGTGCCCTCAACCAGCCCCTTCTGTTCCTTGGACCCAGGATCCCAAATGCTAAATTTGTCTACCACTCTATTCTTCTTCTGGGAGTTGTCACCACGGAGTGTCACCCAACTAGGCTGAGAATTTCTTACCTTGAAGAAAGAGCTGCAGAGACATCAGTAACACAATCTAGACCTAAATCCTACCCTTGCCCCTTAAATTCATCAGGTCTGGGGGCACCAGGGCACCTCCATCTTGGCAAGGCCGCTTTGTGCTTTCAGGGCCTCAGTGATAAGTGCCTGCCTGTCCTTTGAGGTCTCTGAAGGGATGGGCTGTTTCTTCGACCTCCTCTTTGCTTCTTGGCACCCTGCCCAGGTGACCCTGGGTCCTGGCCTACCTGGGTCCTGATGTTATGGTCTCACTGTCTTCCTGTGCAGCTGAAACACTGGTTGGCCATCTGAACCTGACCCTGAGGAGGAGGAACCCACCGTGCCAAGGTTCAGGTCAGAGGCAGCTGCTTCGCCCCTACCCCAGACGCTGTCTTGGGGTTCCTCTCCTGGAAGACGCCCTTTCCAACCCTCTCTTCTACTTTTCTCAGTTACAAAGAATTTAGTGACTCTGGTTTTGGTTCTCCTTCTGTTCATCTGGCCTGGGGGCTATGAGCGTGGAGGATTGGCAAGCTTCAGGGGAGAGGAAGAAAGGAGGAAATAGGACAATGACTTCCGGGACCCTCCTCTTTAGGGGACAGGACTCACTGCTTTGGGGAGCCCCCCATAAGCTGAGGTCCGTGGCTCAGGCAGACTCTCCTACCACATTCACTTGTACTTTGGGTCACCGAAGAACTCCTCAGTTTACCAAATCAGAAAGAGGATGGTCTTTTGGTGGGACAGCAAGAAAAGAAAAGAAAAAAAAATCTAACAATCAAAAGCCCAGTTGAATTTGGTGTGGGGAGAGGGGGGTTCTTAGGTCCTCTAACCCTTAACTATCAACTACCCTTGGCAGTACTCTGGTGTCTAAACCTCAGTTTGGGAGTTTGGATTTATTTGCCCCTAAAATGAAGGTGACAGATCGATGCTTTGGAGCAGAAACTTTCATCGTTTCCCTCTGGCTAATCTGAGTTTGAGTTTGACGTGTGCGCATTCCAGACCATGCCACTGGTTTCTGGTGTTCAGATCGTCTGGAGCCATGGGTGTCACTGGGACAATGTGGCTGAACAGCAGTGAGCCCGGGGCTCCACAGAGCATCTGCACCACACAAAAGCATAGAGCTCAGGCTGTGTACCAGTCTCATTCCGTCAGGTGCACGGGGCCCAGAAACCCATATGCGGCTCCTAGGACATTCCTGGGGAAATGGGGCAGGGAGGGGCCCAGGGAAGCCAGATGTGTGTCGCCATCATGGGACTCCCTGCTGTCCTCGTGGGGCCACCTGGGTGTCCAGGGGCAGCCTGACAGGCTGGCATGACATCTGCAAAGCACAGGGTCCTTGAGAGATGGGGAACTGGCTGGCACCTTGGAGGGGAGGGTGGAACTAAACACCTGGCAACCCAGCCACTCCACATGGGTGGTTTTGAAGAATTTCTGGGTTTGCTTTTGATACCAATGCACACGTGGAGCCCCCTAGTGGTGGTTAGTTTCAGTTGGGTGACAAATGAAGGTTGGTTTGCTGGACTGGTGTCTGGTTGGGATTTTTGTTTATGGTTTGTTTGAGTCTCTCATGACCTCATTGGAAATATAGATTATGCACACTTGTTCTGACCTCTTTGAAGAATTTTGGACAAAATGAAAGAGGCCTCTCCACTTATGTGTAGGGAGGCACATGGAGAAGGTGGTGGGTACAGTCAGCTGGGGCGAGGGGCTAGATTCATCTCCAAGGGTCCTAGGATTTCCTGCAGAACCCACATAATCAGGAGACTTTGGTCTTACCGTTTAAAAAGGCCAGCTCAGGCCTGGGACTGCCCAAGTGGCAAGTGTCTTGGAGGAAAGGTGAGGCCTGTCCTTCTCCAGCAGAGGAAGCAATGGGTTATGCCTCTGGGCCTCAGTAGCAATCTCAGCTCCTTGTGTGGGTGGCTCCAAGGTGTTAGCGATTTTTAGATTTTAATAAAGCACTTTCATCCGTCTTGCCTTCTAGCTGTCCCATGAGGTCAGCAGTGCCATCTCCTACTGCCCTATAGCCCCAGTGAGAACACGAAGGCCCAGCGTTTCAGTTCCATTTATTCAAGGTTCCTAAGGGGGTCAAGCTGGACCCTCCATGCACATCCCCTGGCCCTCAGCCCAGAGCACTGGGAAATGGCTCACCCCACCCAGAGCTGCCATGAAAAGAGAGATTCATGAAACTGTTCAAGGTGCAAAGGAACATTTCTTAGCAAAAAAACAAAAATAAAAACAAAAACCAAAAAAACCCCCCAAAAAACCAAAACCAAAAACAAAACCCCCCAATGTGTTGGAAGAGGGGAAGGCTGCCGGTTTCTGGACAGGATGTCGCTTAGCTGTTGCTCTCTTTGGATGAAAGTAATCACCCTCGAACAGTGGCAGTTGAGAGGCCTGTCCACTCGGCTGATGCGAGAGCACGTGGTCAGGGAGGCCAGTGTGCATCAGATCAGACGGAGCCTGCCCATTCCTCTTGCCAGCTGCACAAGGCCCTTCTTCCTGCAGACATTTGTCACAGGGGCAAATCAGGGATGAGGTGCTAGCTAGGTGAACGCCCAACCAAACCCAATGGTGCTGCCTCCAGGGTGGAAGCCAGGAGGGCCTGGCCCCGAGCTCAGGCCCCCCTGTGTGGATGGGGGTACCCAGGAAAGCCATGGAGGTTACCATGAGAGACCCTCTGGGGTCACCTTTCCACCTGCACTTAATGGATAGGAATCGAATGCTTTATCATAGGTAATGCTGGATTTCTTTTTTGTGACTTTTTTTTTTTTTTAATAGCAGAGGTCGCCCAGGACCAGGGTGCTCTTGTGTACTGTATATGACACTTGACACTTTCGATATTTTATCAGGTTTTTAAGGAATTATTATTTTCCGTGAAATGTAAGACGGCCACTTCAGACCATCTTGGCGACCCCTGCTCAATGTCTGATTTTAAGCATCTACCTGTCAGTCTTCTTTCTAGATGCAAATGAGACAAAAGAGGAGGGGAGCTGCCAACTCTTGCCAGATATCCTGCTGAACACAAAGTCCCCAGGCTGCCTTAATTCTCAGAGGGATTATTATTATTTTTTTGTCCACGTGGGTGCCAGTCTTTTGCTGTTGTGATTTGTTTTCTAGTCTGATAATGTAAACCGAAAGCATTCTTACCAAAGAAGTCATTTCCGATAGGAATTTCCTGTAAGAATCTCACTGAATTCACTTGATGTATTTATTTATTTCGTTTGAAAGCTACTGAATGGTAAAGAACAGAGAGGACATATGGTGTTGTGGAAACAGCACAGCGTTTAGAGCTGCACAGACTTGGGTCTGCGGCTGACTAGATGGGTGGCCTGGGGAGAGTGGCTTCTCATTTTGGGGGTTTAAGGTTTTTGTCTATAAAATCAGGGATTAGATCAGATAAAGGTATCATCCATTAAAAATTAAAAGCCCCAGCATGTCTCCATGCCAATATTCTTGTGCTAAATTTACAGTGAAGAAAGAACATCACTTGCCCAGAGCTATCCTGCAACCAGTGACCTGTTGAGCTTGGAAATATCAGACCTCCGACCTCCAGACCTTTGCTTTTTCTAGACGTTTCAGAGTTCCTATTTCTCAGATATTTCTTCAGCCGATGCCAGAAACTCTTGCTGCTTGAAAAAAAGAAAAGTCTGACCCTTTTGTCTTGAGGCCTGTTTTGCTGAATTGGACGCTGCCGCTGCATGCCCTTGGGAGTCCCAGGACCTACAGCCCCGCCGGTTGGCCATATGTGGCTTGCTGGAGAATGAAGTCATTCTGGGGGTGCCTGTCATCATCCCTCTGTCTCTCTGCTTCTGTGTAAATGACTGTTTCAATAGTGTCTTCTCTGAATCACGGACTGCTCTAGTGTCACGCAAGTCTCTACGTCTGGTTTGGGTCTATTTTAAAAGTTGTTCTCTTCATAGAAAAATAAGTGTACAGAATAATAAAGGATATTTCTTGTGCCATGTATCTGGTGTGGGAGTTCTGAATGTTTTCCATCATGAAGGTAAAATGCTACAAATTATGAAATGCATGTGGGTTTGTCTGTGATCAGTCTTCAGCTGGTAAAGAAGAGCATTTGGTCATAGTGGCCCACCTTTCACACAAATGGTTCTTCTTGTAATCCAGGGAACAAGAGACCAGAAGGGGTTAAAACTGTAATGTTAGTTCTGATATTAATGCACATTTTATTTTACTTTTATTTGGTGTTGGGGATCAAACCCAGGGTCTTTCATGTGTTGAGCACTTTCCATACCACTGAGTTACAGCCTCGATCCAACACATATTTTTATTTAGATAGAAAAGATACAATGAAACAGCAGGTGTAGCTATTTTTTTCTTTTCTGGGGCTGAGTTTCAGGGAAATCATAACTTCTAGTTGGATTGAATCAAATGCACGATTTCGTGTGCATGTGGTGAATATTTTGGGAATAAGGCTACACTCGCACCTAGGCCCTCGGAGCTCAGTGCTGTCACTTTTTGGGGATGACGTGAACTCACGTTTAATTCCAATGACACCAGTCTAGAGGAGGCACTGTGAAATAATAAAGCAATCAGTGCTGTCAAATATGTGAAGGCTGTCTGAGAGGGGCGGCTGGCCCCAGTGCTGGATCGAGGTCAGTGTCCCAGAAGACAGATCAGACCAGAAGAGAGGGTGTTGCTGCTGGAAGTGGCGAGCTGCCCAGCGCCGGTGACATGCAAGCAGATAGCAGGCAGTGTCTCTTGGGGACCTGGCAGAGGGGACTCACTGCCACTATTTCATGTTAGGGGGAGGTTGCACGACTCTAAGGGCCCTTCTGTATGATGCTTTTGGGTTCTTTTCTGACAAGTGTAGCCCAGGGTTGTGCAGGGTGTTGGGAGAGGCAAATGCATCCACGCCAAGCGGCCTTGGGCGAGGGGTGGCTGGCTCTCATGCAATCTTTGCAGCATCCCGAGGAAAAGGCAATGAGTAGGTGTCCCTGTGGGCTTCCCTGGGAGTGATGGGGGTTCTGGTAGCTGCCACCCTGTTCCCTAGCTTGAGGAGTCAGGGGAGTCAGAACAGCACAGGGGGTCTCCCGCCGCATTTTTGGCGCCCTGTGGGCTTTTTAGTTCTCTCAAATTGAATTGCAACCCTCGCCCCCTTGACAACACTGGAGCTTCGTTTTTATCTCCTTCTGGAGGTGCCAGTGTGTGCTGTCCCTCTCCAGGCCCCGCTTTGCTCATCTGTGCAACGGATCAGGAGTCACGCAGACCCAGCCTTCATGGATGGGCTTCCAAATTCAGAACCCTCTGAAATTAAATGCACAGTTCTGTTTGGATGAGTTCATGTCCAGTTTTCTGGGGAAAGGATCCTTATGTTTACCAGATTCTCAAGTATTTAAGACCACAGGTAGAGACGGGCCACCCTCCTTTCCTGTGGGATCTGTTCCTACAGATTCAACCACCTGTGGATCGAAATATTACAGAAAGAAGGTGTGTGTACTAAACAGAGGCAGGGGTTTTCCTTGTCCTTACTCCCGAACAGTAAAGAGTCCATCTACATAGCATATGCATTGCATTATTAATAAGCAACCTCGGGATGTAGGTTCTATGCAGATACCACCACTTCCCATGGGGGACTTTGGTATATGTGGGGGGGGTATTGGAACCAGTCCTCTGAGGACACAAGGCATGACTGTCACCTTTGGGTCCCCTTCTCCTGATGGTCCTTGGCATCAGTCTGCCCTGAACTAAAGGCAGATGTCCACCCTGCCCTTTCTGAGCCCCTGTCACTGGTGTTATGCT
Source organism: Aplodontia rufa (assembly GCA_004027875.1). Classification (NCBI taxonomy): domain Eukaryota; kingdom Metazoa; phylum Chordata; class Mammalia; order Rodentia; family Aplodontiidae; genus Aplodontia; species Aplodontia rufa. The sequence continues at coordinate 78,723 of PVKS010001058.1, forward strand.
GATCCTGTCTTCGTCTTCCCCACCTGTGCCTCCATTGATTCCCTGACAACAGCCCTGTGAGCTGAGCAGCAGTAGGAGCAATGTGCCTGCTGGATGGTGATATGCACCAGGGCTGGGGTTGAGAAGGGACTTGGCTAAAGTCACACAGCTGCTGATGGGAAAAGCCAGGGCCTCACATCTGCTCAACACGGTCCTCATGTTCTGCTCCTGCTGGACACAGTGGGATTAGAGATCAGATGAGTCTTCACAGGTGCCCTGGATCTGCAAGGAAGGGCAGCAGGGTTGTAAGGCTCAGTTCATCTAGTGGAGGCTGTGACAGGGGCTGGGGAGATCATCTTGTCACATGGCCTCAAACAGGACAGTGGCCTCAGAGTGAGATGAGGAGTGGCCCATGGCACCCCCAGCCCAGCCAGTCACCCCAGCCTGCTGCCCACTCTGAGTGTGTTCCCAGGACCCCACTTCTTGCACCACAGCCCCCGAGCAGCTCTTGAGGTTGTCATTGAACCCAGCCCACATCTCCAGGCACTGGACAGTGACTCCAGGCCTGCCCCTGGGTGGGGAGGAATCTTGATTCAAGGACATTGCAACTCTGGAATGTCAAATGAGCTGCAGATTCAGGGGAGAGGCAGGAGATCCATGACTTCACAATTGCATTCCCAGAGCCCCGTACCCCACACCTCAAGTTTTGGAAATGGAAGGGAAACAGGGCACAAACAAAGCTGACTTAAAAAAAAAACAAAAAAACAAAAACACTCATTGATGGAGTGGGCCCATAGCCCAGCCACAGGAACCCACATTCCCTGGAGGACGGAGACCTTATGGGCATGTCCAGCATCTTGGACAAGGCCAATGGCCTGAGCTGACATTTAATAAGCAAACAGGTTGGCTCACCCTGTGCCGGGGGCTGTTCTTACAGCTTTACAAATACCAACACGGCCACTCTTCCTGAGAACTCCACAAGGTAGTGAGTCTTCCAATTTACAGATGGGGACCTGAGATAGAAGGAGGGGAAGTAATTTAGGAGCTCTTGGAACTTGGATTTGAACCTAGGAAGTGTGGCTCAAGTCTGTGCCCTTAATCACTTTAACATCAGCAAAAAGGATAGCTTGACTTCCTCTCTTCCTGTTCTTATCCCTTTGATTTCCTTCTCTTGCCTGATTGCTCCTGCAAAGGTCTTGAGAACTATACTGAATAAAAGTGGTGAGAGTGGACAGCCTTGTCTGGTTCCTGAGTTTAGTGGAAATGCTTTCAGCTTTTCTTCATTTAATATTATACTAGCTGTGGATTTGTTATATATGGCCTTTACATAGCTAAGATATGTTCCTTTGATCCCTATCTTCTCCAGAGTTTTAAGCATAAATGGGTTGGATTTTTATTGTAGGTCTCTTCTGCATCGAGATGATCATATATTTTTTGTCATTAATTCTGTTTAAGTGGGGGCTGGAGCGGTGGTTCAGTGGTATCGACACTTGTCTGGCAAGCATGAGGACCTGGGTTCAAACCCCAGCACCACGTACACAAACAGTGTTGGAGCAACGAAGTCATGTGAAAAACTAAATAAAGTTGTTTCTCTCTTTCTCGGTCTCTCTCACTGTCCCTTTCTCTTTAAAAAAAGAAAAAGAAAAAAAATTCTGTTTAAGTGATGAATCACATTGACTGATTCACATATGTTGAACCAGCCTTGCATCCCTATTATTGTTCTTATTTTACCTTTGAATTTAAAGCTGAGTTTTTTTGGGTATAGCATTCTTGGCTGCAGGCTGTGGTCATTCAAAGATTAAAATATCTCCTTCCAGGATCTTCTTGCTTCTAGGTTCTGAGCTGAAAGTCAGATGTGATCCTAATGGGTTTGCCAGTGCATGAGATTTAGCACTTCTCTCTTGCAGCTTTTAATATTCTTTCCTTGATTTCTCTGTTATGCCTTTTGAATATGATGTGTCTTCATGAGCTTCTCATTTGATTAGGCCTATTGGGTGTGCTGCTGTAACTTTCCTGGTTGAGCATATCTGACTCAATTTTAATATGGGAAAAATTTTCTTTAACTATTTTTTGAGAATGTTCTTTATGCCATTCATTTGCATTTTGAGTTCTTCCTGTATCCCATTTGCACCTAGATTGTTTCTTCTGATTTTGTCCCAGATTTTGAAAATTCTCATGCTCTGTAAGTTTTTTTTTCTATTTTTTTCATCCATGTGCTCAAGCTCACTCAGCCTATGCTCACTGTCAGTTCTTTCTTCAAGAGCTGAGTTCTGTTTTTTTTAATAGAATTTAATCTATTATTCAATTCTTACATCATTCCTCTGATGTGATTGACTGAGGATTTTAGCCCTGTTACTTCTTTTCTTAGTACATCTATTTCTTTGATAATAGAGTTTTTCATCTCTTGAGTTTTCTCACTTAGTACCTTCATCAAAACATGTTTTAGCTCATTGTTCCTTTTGGCAATCAGATTTTTGAGAACTTTTTTCTAGGTTTTCATCCCATTCTCTGTCCTGGGCTCATTGGTAGGGAGTTGTGGTTTGGAGGTGAACCTTTGCTAGTTTGATTCCTCATCTTTGAAGAGCTGATTCTGGATCTTTGAATTGAGGTTCCCTATGGGAAGCAAGGCATGTCTTTGGGTGCTTCTTCCTTGCAGGTCAAAGAGGCAGATCAGACACCATCTGATGACCACCTTCTTCCAGAAAGCTCCTTCTGTCTGGAGCCTTGTTTGGCTGTACCTTTTGGATCTAGGCTCCAGGAGGCAGATCTGGAACCTAGGGCGTTGTAGGGCAGCCTGATGGACTGTTGAAGCTCGGCAGCAGGGTTGTGTTGCAGCGTCCTGTGATTATGGAGGTGTGGGGTGGTCCAGAATGGACCTGCCTGTGCACCATTCTGGGACCTGGTGGGTATGCACTGCAGTTGGGTGGCTCCATGTTGGGGTTTCTCAGAGTGTCCTAGGCTGGCCTGGGACCAGTGGCCTAGGTATGTATGATACCTGGGCAGCTCTGGGTGGGGATGCTTGGGGTGTTCTGGGTACCTGCAGATGTGGGACCAGAATCCTGAGGCTGCATGATGGCTGGGTGGCTCTGGGCAGGGGTCCTGTGAGTTCTTTCAATTTGCCTGCAGCTAGTCCCAAAATAAGTCCTGAGGGTTGCTTCTTTGAATTTGAGATTTTCTGGTATCTCAGTGTTCTGTGCCCTTTACTCACTGAAAGGCACTGCTGTAGTGGCCAGGGTGCCACTGCTCTGCCAGTGACCAGAACTGAAGAGCTTTCTCAATTTGCTTGGAGCTAGACTCAAAATTACTACATTTCTGAGCATCTCCATGTGTCTCTGGATGCCCAGGGCTGAGTTCCAGCGATGCTGAGGGGTGCACTCACTTCTTGGAGCTGTATGAGTCCCCGTTTATGGGAATGGGGATCGGAAGCCTGAAACAAAAGCCATGACCCTGTTACTGCCATTTTCTTCATCCAGCTGCATATTTCAAATTAAATACATGTAAATGTATATATATATATATATATATATATATATATATATATATTTATGTATCTACAATATGCTAAGGAGCAAATGACTTATGCTAGGCACATCGCAGCGGAGAGGTCAATTTGAACAGAGGGCTCCTGTTTCCCTTGGAAAGTACCTCTACTGGCACTACCAGAATATATCCCAGTTCAGCGCTCTCTGGTTGTCTCTGCCTGATGCAGGCTGTGTCTGGGCTCACTATCAGAAAGCAAAACAATGCACTCAAGCTCTTGAGGACAGTAAGTGGCTGTTAAACAGAAACACAAGTGTGATTTCTTAGTAGGTCATTTTTTCTCACTGTCTTGTAACACACAGGCAATGGGCCAGTGAGAGGGTGTTCAGCAGCAAGAAGAGGGAGAAGTGCATTTGTCCTGGGAGAAGGACTTTAGCAAGGGCTCCCACTGGACAAGCGCAGGAACCCAGGATGGCTCTGGAGCTGCTTAAGAAAGTCATCCGAAAGTACGTGGGCTCCTTTTAGCTTCTTGTGCCAATGTCCAGAGCACGTGATTTCATAGGAAAAAAAGGTGATTCACTTACCTGCAGACATCCAGCCTACCTTTCAGGCAGGAAGAAGAGAAATAAAAGAGAAGGTGGAAAAGACAGGCCAGTAGAATCCTTCTCCTTGTGTTCTGGAGGAGAACAGCTTCCATGAAACCCAGCTGGTTATCTGCCTATGTCCTCTGGCCAGATCTGGGTAGTGTGGCAACCCTTACCTATAAGAGTATAGGGAGGTGTTTTTTAACTGGGAGAATTCTTGACCTGTGCAGAATCAGGGTTATCACAGGGGAAGAATGAGAGGAACATGGGAAGGCTGTGAATACTGCCTCCCTCTCTGTGGTTTTAGGCATCTGTTGAGAATTAGAGCGACCCTGTTGGAGGCACCTTGGACTGAAAGGTCAGAGATAAGGGCTTCTATGCCCCATGATTTGAGGTCAGTGAACCTTCTGGGCTCAAGTTCTGGGCACTCAGGACCCAGCTCTTGCAGGGTAAGGACAGACAACCAGGGTAGTGTTCACAGAGCACCTATGAGCTGGTGGGTAAATATGTTTCTTTTTCTTTTTTAACCTTTATCGAAGTGACTTTATTTTCTTATTAATGCATATTAGTTATACTTAACAGTGCATTTCAATGTATCCTATTCAGATAGGCCTATAATATATTTTGATCAGAATGTTTCTGCTTACTCCAGCTTCCCTCTCCCCTTCCCTAGTCTGACAGGGCACCTTGACAGTGAAGCTGATTAAGGGAGAATACGGCACTGTAGCCACCAGGGGGCACCAGTGCGCATCCCTGGGCTAAGCAGAAGCTGATGAGGACCTGGCTGGGGATCTGTAGGCTGGACAAGTCTCAGAGCTTATTTGCCTCCTCCTGTAACTGATCTATATTCAGGTACAGTGAAGGCATGGCAGGCACAGGTCACCCCAGGTGACCTCAGACCCAGCTTCTTTCTTGCTCCTAGTTCTCGGTGATGACTAGAATATGCTGGGAAGGCCTGATCTTCAGATGTGATGGGAGAGTGCTGGTCAGAGCTGCCTGGGTTCTGTTCCAGCCCCACAGAACCAGACGCCCAGCATGTTATGATGCCCCAGTGCATAAAACCAAGGGCAGGCTGCTTTCCGGTCCTTCAGCTGTGATGAAAGTGCGACACACACAGCTAGGTGTCTACCTGCCCCAGGTAACTTCCTTGGGGAACACTCGCAGTGAGTCCTTGGCGTCTGATGTCCCTTGCTGCCTGTTTGTAAGCAAGTCCTGCCTCATATAACTTTCTGCATTGGGGTGACGGTTCCACCAGACTCAGGGACCTTAGTATGCAGCGCACAAAGAACCTGCTTCACAGTCGTGGCCTGGGATTTGCGCCCAGCATCTGACACGGGACGGTCTTGTGGGACTGAGTCCAGAATCCGTGAGATCCAATTCTACCTCCTGGCAGATGTTGAGCTGAATTGCAGGACACTCAGTTGGTGTGTGCTGGAGAACCCGGGCCTGGGAAAAACACATCTGGTGTTGGAAGAGAGGTATTGAGAGTGAATTTGAGTAAAGAGAAGAAAACAGTTGACTTTTCCTCATTCAGGACCAGCCCAAAGGGAGAGAGGCAAAGAATCGCTCCTTTGCGGAGAAATGCTATGGAGGGTTTCCTGGGCACTTGGAGATGCTGGAGCTCGATTAGCTCTGTCTTGGAGGGCACCGGGCCAGAAGCATTAATGTCCGTTTGAAGGAGTTCTCGCTTACAAATTCCTTCATGATTAGGACCCTAGGTGTTCAAATAGGCAAGAAACCAGTCCCCGTGCTATCCCTGGAAGTGTTGGCCGGGGCTGTGTAGTCCTGGCTCAGTTCCTGAAGCAGGTGTGGAAACTGCCCACAAGAGGGCAGCAGAGCGCCACCAAACAAGCCAGGGTCCTCTGTCAGAATCAGGCCTCTGAAACGGGAGATCAGGGAGGCCTAGATAAGGGTTTTTAAACAAGGTCTTGGATAGGAAGGCAGGATTGTTTTGCTCTTAAGGACTAGGCCCCAGTTCTGTCCCCAGGGCTGGCTTCATGGTCATGAGACCTTTAAGTCACAGAACCTACTACTCTCAGAAGGGCTCCAGGATTGTTTTAATGTGATGTATTTGCTGTCTTAAAGTTCTTATAATTTTCAAAATAAGGGGCCCTGCATTTTAATTATGGAGAATATGTCACTTGCTAGCTGAATTTTTTGGGTCTTGCCTTGACCTTCATGGGGATGATACCAAGCATTCACCACACAGGGTTGCTCTGGAGTAATATGGAAATTGTAATGAAAGTGCATAACAGGATTGGATCAATTTTAGCTATTATTGTTATTGCTCTGGGGTTCAAAGGTGTCACTGACAGATCATCAAAGGTTAATGTTCACTTCCCTGTGTACAGAACCATCCGGCTGACCGTTCACCAGTCCATCCACCTAGTTCTACTGCCAACCACTTGCTAGGAGCAAATGAAGATGACTCTGACCTTGTTCCCCACCCCAAGGAGCTCACGGCCTAACAGGGAGACCTCTCAGCACTAGCTAACTTACCGTGGTTATTATTTATTCCTGGTGCCAATGAGCCGATGTCCCCAAGGACAGACAGCTGTAGCCGCCAGGATCTGAAAACAGGCCTGTCCCTGTGTTTCCACTTCCTTACACCTACTGTGTGACCTTGGATAGATCATTCCTCCTCCCCAGAGACAGATGACCCACCTCCTGCTCCAAGGTGATCAGAAGACAAAGAGGAAATGCTGGCTTCAAACATGTGTGTCACCAAGAGCTGCAAGTGAGATAGTTGTGACCAGAGGGAGGGCACCCCTTTCTCTGCCTTCCTGCACCCCTCCAATGAGGGAGGAAGGCCAGGCTGAGGCAGGGGAAGGAGGCTGTTTCTCAGCATTCAGAGCTGACAGGTCTGTGAGGTCCCAATAGCAGTGTCCTTCGTGACAATTGTTCAGATTGGGTACTGCACAAGTGACATGCGGAATCAAGCCCTGGTTGACCTGGGACAGTCTTACAGAGTTTCCTGAGCCTTCGTGGGTGAAAAGAAAAACAGCATTTTTTTTTCCTTTTAGTCCAGAAATGAGCTTAAAACAAAACACAAAAATATCTATTGCCCAGGTCCCTCCCTGAGCCACAGGAAATGGAATCAGGATGGAACGTGACGATGGCACCACTTAACACCTCATCCGGTAACACTAATGAGCAATCTCTTTTGTTTTGAGATTTTTTTTGAAGTAAGGAGTTGAGTTGTTGTATAATCATAAATGTGTATAAAGTAACAATATGGTATGCACTTGATCTTAAGCCATAATTACCCCCACATCCCCATACCTCAACCCTAGATTCTTCTATATTATGCTCCTAAAAGAGATATAGGGGCTATAGGGGCATAATATATATATATATATATATATATATATATATATATATATATAATATTATACATATATATAATTGTGAAATTTTCAGATTTAAATGATTGCATAAGTATTATTTTACTTCTCAGAGGGGTAAAGAGTATGCTACATTGTTGATTGTCTCCCTATCTTCCCTCCCTCTCCCATCCCCCTGCTTCTCCCCTCCTCTTCCCTCACCTACATGTCTGTGGTTCCCCTAGATTAGTGTTGTTATGCCTTTGCTGATGACAATCTCTTTTAATTGAGAGATGTAAAGCATTTTCATTTCACATGATTATTGGTATGGCTGGATTAAAATCTGCCCTCTTAGCAGATTTTTATACTTGATCATGTGTTCTTTGTTCCTTTTCCCATTTAACTGATTGCTTTTGGATTGAGCTTTTTTATTTTATTGAGGAGTTGTGATGTTGTACAATAATAAATGCATATGTAATAACAATATGATATGCCCCAGATACTGCAAAATCACCCACATAGCCCAGACTCCAGTGTGGGCTCTTCTGTAATATTCCCCCGTCTAACAGATATAAACCATTACAGGACTGGTGGAATACAATACTGACTCTTCTATATTTCCCCCTCAACAGATATAAATGTCCATATATCATATATATGATTGTGCATTTTCCAGAATTAAATGATTGTGTAAGTATTATTTGGGTTTCTCTGGTGAGTTTAGAGTGAGCTACATAGTTGATTCCCCCCAGATCCCATCCTCCTCTTTCCTCCCTCCCTCCTCTTCCCTTCCCTACCCCTAAATGTCTATGGTTCCCATAGATTATGTGTTGCTTCAACTTTGTGAGTCTAGTGCATGAGCTTGACCTTTCATCCAAGCCTGGGTTTAGCTCCAGCCTCCACAAATGAGGGAAAACATCTGACCCTTGACTCTCTGGGTTTGGCCAACTTCACTTAGCATGATTTTTTCTGTTGCCATCCATTTACCTTCAAAGGCTGCAATATCGTTGTTTCTAATAGCTGAGTAGAGCTCCATAGTATGTACATATACCACAGATTTTGGATCCATTCATTCAGTGATAGGCATCTGGGTTGATATCCAGTTATTGGAAATTAAGTTGCTATGAACATGGATTGAGCATTTTTAGTGCTTCATTTTTTTTTCCACTGTTGGGCTGTGCTTCTTGCTACCAGGGACTGAACCCAGTGGTGCTTAACCACTGAGTTTCACATTGTCAGACAGTTTTTAATTTATGAGGCAGAGACTTGCAAAGTTTCTCAGGGCCTTGCTAAATTGCTGAGGCTGGCCTTGAACTTGCGATCCTCCTGACTCAGCCTCCTGAGCTGCTGGGATTACAGGTGAATGCCCCCACACTCAGCTGGGGTGTTATTTGTACCTGTTTAAAATATCTTCAGTAGCTGCCTAGGGTATATAATATATATCTTTGCTTAAAGACATTATGTCAATTACACCAAGTGTAGGAATCTTAGAGCAGCATACTTCAAATTCCTGTCTCTTATCTTTCATGCTATGTTTGCTCTTACATATATACATCAAGCCTGCAGTTCATTGGTAGAATTTTTGTATTTGATAGTGATTTTTTTTTTTAAAGAGAGAGGGACAGTGAGAGAGACAGAGAAAGAGAGAAACAACTTTATTTAGTTTTTCACATGGCCTTAGTTGTTCCAACACTTAGTTGTGTATGTGGTGCTGGGGTTTGAACCTGGGTCCTGGTGCTTGCCAGGCAAGCACCAAAACCTCTGAGCCACCGCTCCAGCCCTGATAGTGATTTATAATAAGAAAAAAATTACATTTACCTTTATTTTGAAATGTTTATAGACCTTCACTTTTTGATGTTCATCTAAGTTTTTGTCTTGTGTTTCAGTCAACTGAAACTGTGAACAAAATACCCATCAAGAACAACTTAGAGGAGGGAAAATTCATTTGGGGCTCATAGTTTCAGAGGTCTCAGTCCTTAGATGGCTGACTCCATTGCTCTGGGTTTGAGATGAGGCTGCACATCATGGGGGAAGGGCCCAGTAGAGAAGGGCTGCTCAGCTCATGCTGGGATCCGAAGTGGGAAAAGATCCACTCACCAGGTACAAAATATAAACCCCAAAGGCCCAGGGACCTGCTTCCTCCAGCCACACCCTACCTGCCTAATCTCACCACCCAGTTAATCCATTCAAGCGCATGTCTAATTAGCTTAGCTCTCCTAATCTCGTCATTTCACCTCTGAACCTTCTTGTATTATCTTACACAGGAGGCTGAGCATCATGGTGGGAGGGTGTGGCTGAGGAAAGCAGCTGGGGATGTGGCACCCAGGGAGCTGAGAGAGCTGCGCTCAACAAGCACAGAATACATACCCCAAAGGCAACGACTCGGTGACCCGCCTCCAGCCACACACTGCTGGCCTACATTTACCAATCAGTTAATCTCTACAGGCAGGGTTACGCAATGATTAGGTTAGAAGCTCTCCTAACCACATCCTTTCACCTCTAAACTTTCTCGCATTGTCTCACACATGAGCTTTTGAGGGGCACCTAATCTCAGCCACAGCACAGTTCATCACTTTTAAATTCAGTCCCACAAAAGGTCTCAGGGCATGGAGAAAATGTAGACAACTTCTTTGTCAGAGAATGATGTGAGTGGTCCCTAGTGCCACTTCCGGTATAGACCTCCTTCTCCGCTGGAACCTCCTGAGCCTGACCTTTACTGTCCTTGGTCCTATCGTCCTTCTACTCTTCTGAGTTCCTGCCAGAATTACCTGTTAATATCCACTTGCAACATTCTAAAGCTTGTCCTGGCTTTCATCTCTAAATGTTTCAAAATTTCTCCCACAAAGTCCAACAAACTTCCAAAAGCTTCTGAACGACATGGTAAGGTTAATCACAGCCACAAACCCATGGCTTGGTGCTAATTTCTGTTTTAGTCAGGTTTTCACTGCCTTTACCGAAAGATCTGACAAGAACAAGGTAGAGGAGGAGAAGTTTATTTGGGGATATGATTTCAGAGGTTTTAGTCCATAGATAGCTGACTCCATTGCTCTGGGCCTGAGACTAGACAGAACATCATGGTGCACGGCTGTGGCAGAGGGAAATGGTTCAGTTCATGGCCTTCAGGAGACTGAGAGAGCATTCCACTCACCAGGGACAAAATATATATCCAAAGGGACACCTCCAGAGACCTGCTGACTTTAGTCACAGCTTACCTGCCTAGAGTTACCACCTGGTTAATCCATATCAGTGGAGGAAGCCATCGATTAGGTCATGAGAGTCCTCTCTCATAATCCAATCATTTTGCCTCTGAACCTTCTGGCAATGTCTCACACAGGAGCTTTTGGGGGTCATCTTATATCTAAACCATTACATTTCCCGTCTGCTCACGTGAGTTTTCTGTAGAGTTATTTTAAAATCCTAGTGTATTGGTTTTAACACCGAGGTTATCTCTGAATCTGGGTCTGTTGTTTTCTTTGTCTCTTGCTAGTAGGTGCTTTCTTGCTTTCTTTTGTGTATGTGTGTGTGTATGTTTATAATTTTTGAATTCAATGCTTTGCATCATGTTTAGTAAAGTAGAAACTGAAGGGTATTTATGAGTGAAAATGGGCATGTCTTTTCTTCTTGACATGCATGTGTGTGTGTGTGTGTGTGTGTGTACGCACGCATACGGGTGCTCATATGCAAACTGTTGCCTTGGATATCCTAGGCATCACTTGCTTCAAATCCTTCTAGTGTGAACTTGAACTTGGTTCTAGAGCACCTGTGTTGGGGGTGGTTTTTGAAGTTTTTTTTTTTTTAATGCCTTGTCCCACCCCCATCTCCAGACCTGCCCTGTGCACATGCAGGCCTCAGAGAAGGCCTCTCCCCAGACTTCCACTCTCCCCCAGCAGTAGATTTCTGGCACTTGGTACATGGTATTTTCAGACTGAAACCTGGTCCAGACTCAACCTGTGTTCCTCAGACTTAGAGATGGAACTTTCTCAGTGCTCCTGCCTCTCCGCAGCAGTAAAAGGTCTCTAATGATCTTGACCCAGGAAAGTTTGTGTTCCACACTAAGAGGCATAGGATTTAAATTTTTCCTTTCCTCCAGCCTCAGTAGGTGTTCACCAGGGTCCTACAGAGGATCAGGTTTGCGGTTGTAGGATTTTGCTCTCTAGGGGAGAATAATCTGCACAGGGCTTCAAGCTCGCTCAGCTGGAAGCAGGTTCTCTCCAGTCTCATTAGCTTCACTCAGGTGGAGGTCCACGGGAAGGAGTCTGTAATGGGCATACCCTCTCCTTTGGATCTGTGGTTCTGTAATGATGCATTTCTAGATTTCCTGCCTGTTTCCTAGCACATCATTCCCAAAGTCCTTAGGATCTCTAAAGTGATGCGTCTTTTTGTATGCTAATGATTTTACTGATTGCTGGCATCCCGCATGCCTACATTAGAAAGCCTCCATGAAAATCTGAAATGGCAGGGTTTGGAGAGCTGATCACATAGAGGGTCCTGGATGGTGGCACACAAATAGGGCCCACAAGTGCTCCGTGCTCTTGTATTAAACCTGTAACTGTGTTTCCCTGCATTCAGAAAGCTGCTTGAACAAATTAATCAAACTGAAGGAGAGGGTTTTTGTAACCCTGATTTATAGCCAGTCAGTGAGAAGCACAGGTAGAAATCATGTGCAGCTGTGATTGGCATCTAAAGGAGGGGGCAGTTTTGTTAGAGCCATCAACCTGAGGGATTTGACATCTGCAGGTAGAGAGCACCAGAATTCAGTTGAGTTAGAGGACGCCCAGCTGATAGCTGCTGCACAGTTGCTTGCTTCCTTGCTGTGTGGGGCAAAAGACCTTCACACATCTGGGTCAGCAGATGTGAATACACAGGAGAAGCTGATTCTGAGTTTCTTTTTTCTATTTAAGTTCCAGGGCTCTATGTCCTCTTACCAGGCCGCATTTAGCCTTGAACACCTGATTAGACATTTTAGAATAATTCTATTCACATGTATGACAGACACGTTCTCCACCTACAGATGGAAAAACCCAGTGTTCGCTTGAGCCCTCTCCCCCAAAGTGCCTGTCTTCCCTTTGACTTCACTTGTCTTGCAACTTCAGCTCTCTGATGCAGAAGAGTATGGTTCTGAGGATAATCCGGCTTTCCCTTGCTGTTAGGGTTGGAGTGAGACTCCTGAGAGCTTTGGAATCCTGGAAGAACCTGGAAGTCATCCTTCAGCTTCCGGAAGAGGCAGTTTTAGAATAATACCTTAAGGGACTGACTTGCTTCAGTGTGGCCACTGCCTGCACCTGAAGTGGTCCAGGGTACAGAAGCGTTCAGAAGAATTTTTGGAAGAGTCTCATGGAGGGGCCTGGGTGGTTACTGCGTGTGTTGAGGAAGAGATTATAGACCTGGGGAAGGATCACTAAGGCCATGTAACACTGCCATGGGCTCACCATGGCCCCACCCTCTGCCTCTTCCAGGTCCACGGTCTGTCTGTGTAACCTCGGACCTCATAGACAGCTCCAAATGCAGGAGGGAGACACTCCACCCCGACTGCTCTAGATCCTGCTGTTGGAAGTTGTTGGGGTCGCAGAGACAAGGAGCAGGTAGAGTCGCATCCTGCTGGACTCTGTGTGTCCAGAGAACGAGCTATGGTTGTAGAGCTGAAGCACTCCTGCCCCATGATGGCACCTCTGTTCAAACTCTGAGGAAGATGCTCTCATCTCCAGCTAAAGTCACAGACACGATATGATCTCAGGAAGAGCATTTATTTCACAAATTGAGGCCACAAACTCAAACACTCCCCCTCCCTGGCCTCTGCGAACACCACCACACAATTCAGCCTCCCAGATAGGACATTACCTCTGTGTCCTACCAACACCTTCTGGAGAATGCCCTGCCTTGGCTCCTCCTGCCTTCTGAGCTGCCTCAGCATCACTGCTCCCTGTCTTCTCCTTGGAGAGGATTCTCTCCTGATTCCTTAGCCCTGAGCTTAGTCCAGAAAGCCACTGCCTTGCCTTTTAGCCCCTGGGCTGCCTGGGTGGTGGTGCCAATCTGTAGGTACCCTTCCTGCTGATCATACTGTGGCCAATGGGGCAGCCCGTTCCCGTTGGGGTTCCTGCAAATAGAGTCGAAGAGAGATTCCCCAAAGCTGATGGTGGACCACACTTTTCTCTGGGATTTTTCAGGGAGCTCCCACCGGCTTTTCTCTGCTTTCCATATTAAGGGCGCTCTCCATCTCCTGGGGCAGCCTAAATGTTCTCCAGTCTGGGGTTTTATTACACACACTCTGATGCCTTCTCGATGGGTGGGTCCCCCCACATGCTACTCCACCCACCAGCCCCGATGTGTCCTTGCCTCCAGCCTCACCCTGTGCGAGCAAAGTTGGCCCAGAATTTCATCACCATCCTGCTGAGGTTGGTCTCTTCTGGGGCACCCTCTGTTGGAGAAGAAGGAAAAGCTTTGCTACTCTGTGGGCCAGAGGCAGCAGGAGCAGCTGGGAGCTTGTGTGAAATGCAGATTCTTGGCCCTGACTCCACACCTGCGGAGTCCAAGTCTGCGTTTTAATGAGACCCTGTCACTTGGTGTGCACGTTCAGCCTGAGGACGGCTGGTGTAGGACTCAGTCCATCCGTAAGCTGGCTGCCTCTGGTCCCCATGTCCACCTGCCCTGTCTTTCCTGACTCAGGGTCCAAATGCTGGATGCAGGGCTTCTACTTTTTAGGGCTTCTGACTCTTGAACCTTGTCTTAATCTCCTTTATGCATCCATATTTTCAGAGAGTCTGAAAAACATCAGATCTTCCAAGGTCCTAAGGAATCACCTGACCGGGAGATGCCTGGTGTGTTATGAACAGCCATGAGGTGTGTCACAAGTCAGGTGCAACCACCGGGAGTTAACATCGTGGAGTCATTTATGAAAAGTTTTCTCAAAAATATTATATTATTAGCCAGTGGTGGTGACACACACCTGTAATCCTAGGAGTTTGGGAGGCTAAGGCACAAGGATTGCAAGGTCAAAGCCAGCCTCAGCAACTTATCAAGGCAATAAGCAGCTTAGTGAGACACTGTCAATCAATCAATCAATCAATCAGTCAATCAATAAATATAGCTGGGGATGTGGCCCAGTGGTTAAGCACCCCTGGGTTCAATCCATGGTGCCAAATATATTATTAAATATATCATACGGGGAGTGATAAGGGTGGGATATTGGGAGGGCCTCTAGGGGGTAAATCTAATTCTCAGAATATAAATATATGTGTATATATATATATATCATATTGTTTAGTTGGAAGCATTTTTGATTGTTCAATAAATAAATTTCTTAATAATAAATAAATAAATATATCATAGGTAAAATATGAGTTTTAGATGCATACATAGATGTATATTATGACACCGGACTCAAAGCACCAATTTTAACCTCACTCTTACTCATATTCTAACATGTTTCTTAGAATGGAAATCAAGCAGTCATTTCTACTATAGGGCAGAGCTACCTTAGGGTGACCCATGACCTCTCTTGCTGATGCTGCAGGTCATGATTCTGAGAGTGACTCTGGCTCAGGGCACAGGAGTACACATCCTCCTCCTTGTCTGGCAGCAGGAGAAAGGCTGGGGACTCCCAGTGTAGCTCAGCCCTGTTACAATGAGTTAGGAAACTAAGACTGGGAGAGAAGGAGAACTTGCTCAAGGCCACCAAACCAGGGCCGGGACACAGGACTCCTCACTGCAAGCTCACAGCCAGCAAAGAGCCATCACCTTTTAAAAATGGAATCCCGAAGACAGAGTAGACTTCGTCCCCATGGTCTGCCGTCACTGTCTTGGGTTTCATGTCTGATGAGAAGCTGGGGCGATACTGAAACTCGTACATGAAGGTGGGGGCTCCGGCATCTGAAAAGACATATATTCGTGCACAGCTCACATCACCAGACACACAGCTGGATTGGATCAGGGTCTCCATCTGTGCAGGAAAACCCTGGTATCAGCACAGCAGAGGGACAGAGTTCCAGGAAAGCCCTGTGACTTGGTTAGCCCTGCAGAGCTGGCTGACTTTGCAGTGGAATTTCAGCCAGATGTTGCTTGAACGAATGAATGTGGATGCCATGGCTGATCCATGTGCAATTGAGTGTCATTATAGGGACACTGAATCCACTCACGTGAACATGTGATATGTGCACACACATATATCTTGTGTACACTGCATTTGTTGAAAACAGACTAGTGCTCATTCGCTTCGAGCATACCCTTAAGCTGGTAGGCGTTTCCTGTTTCGCCTAGTCTGGTTATTTCCAGGGTCTTTTTCACCCATTCTGAGAAGAGTGAAGCAAAACCGAGTGGCTCATTTAAAAGTGAGGGTATTTCACACAAACACAGGCAGAAAAGGAACCATCCACTTCTTGCATCTCAGGAAACGGCAGAGTGGAGGGTTCGTCCTTCTGTGTTTCTGTCACCTCACAGGTCTCTCTTCTTTCTCCCTCCACTGGTGGGGGGAGTGCAGGGGAGTGATAAGGTAATACTTGATGGCAGAAAAGAGAAGGAATCAGGGAAGGGCGATCTTGCCTCTTTCCTGACCTCTCTTCTCTCCTCTGCCTTTCCATCCACCACCAAGGCCCCCTTTCCAAGCCCCAAGAAGATTCGAGGTTTTGTTCTCAATTGGGTCATCCAAGCCCCGAGCACCTGATCCTTGAGGACTAACTCAAGGACCCACAGCCCAGGAAGCTCAGCAGGCTGCATTGGTCACAATGCCCACAGAGCAGTCACTCTAAGAGGGGAAAAGTCAGGCCCCAAGTTAGGTGGTAGAGAAATCTGATGCCTTTCCCACCCTTGATGTAGTAAGAAACTTGGAAAATGCAGAAAAAAGTAAAAGGAAAAACAACCTAAAAAATCCCTTATAATTCCACCAAAGAAAACCTCTTGATATTTTAGTACATTTCCTTTTTATGTGTATAAACTTGGGATAATATTTTCTATGCTATTCTGTAATCCACTATAATCATTTCTTCACATGATTAAATATGCACCCACACAGTGATTTAACAATAAATGTTGCTCAACATGAGGATATAGAATAAATCACTTATTTAACAGCCCTTTCAGCTCCCATCACGGCACCTGAGGTTTAGCAAGAAGTGTCTTTTGGAACCAGTATCCTTCTGCATCTCTGTGATCATCTTGTTCAACAACACGAAAAGAGATTTAACTTTCCCTCTGCCGCTCACATGCTTTAGAAGGGATCTCAGGGCCCAACACAGAGGGAAGAGTTCTGTGGATAATTTATTTCAGGTAGCATGCTGCTCAGGAGATTCTTTCTTTTTAAACTTTTTCTCTAAGATCACTGAGATTTATAAAATTTGAATAATACAAAAACAAGTCTTCAAAGGAAACGTTGGCCCAGATTTGGGTAATAACAATGAGGAACAACATGAGAAGCAGAGATGGAAAGAAAGCTACTAGGTATGTAAATTAAAGCATAGTATGATGTTCTCTGTCTCTCCTCATTTTTGACAGGGAAAGCTTGTAGAATTTGGAGCATTATTATTTTTTTTTTAAATCTCAGTATTCCAAGTGGGAGAAAGAGTTAAGAAGTTCACATTTTTCGTGGGGTGTAGTGTCACACATCTGTAATTCCAGAGATCTGGGAGGCTGAGACAGGAAGATTGCAAATTCCAGGCCAGCTTTAGTAATTTAGCAAGGCCCTCAGCAATGTACTGAGACCCTGTCTCAAGATAAAAAATAAAAGTGGTTGGCAATGTAGTTCAGTGGTAAGTGGCAAGTGGTAAAGCAACCCTGGGTTGCATTAAAAAACAAAAAGACAAAAAGCCAAACAAAAGAACAAAATCAGGGAAAGGAAAAAGAAAAGAGAAAATCCACACTCATATATGGAAAACAATTTTACAATATGGATCAAGAGTTTTAAAACGAGTCCCTTTTTTCAGAGTCTGTTCCTGGTAGAAACAAAATAGGCCAGCATCCCTACCCAGGTCATATGAATCAGCCTTTCAGGCCTGAACTTCAGCAGACCCCACACCTGTCTATGCGGGAGGAGGGAAGATCCCATGTCAAGCTGATCAGTCAATTTCCCTGTCCTATCCAACCGCTAGGACTCACCTCTGTGGCCACGGGCCACAATCACAGATGGGACACAAAACATGACATCTCCCATCATGTCCAGGAATAGGTCTTTCTTTTTGACAAGGTCATCTGTCCCTCCTAAATACTCCTCGGTGGCTGCTGAAGTCAATTCTTCAGAGATGTTCTGAAATCATCAATAAAGTGACCCTCCCGTGTGCTGAGCAATACGGCTGCCCAGCCACTTAGGAAGTCTGCACTGATCATGAGCCTCCTGGCCCAGGGCCAATAACTCCTGGGCTGGTGAAGTGGGAAAGACAGAAAAAGGGAACCGGACACCAGATCCCAAGCTCAGTTCTGCCTTTGAATTGACTAGTACTTTGGGGCAAGCCCCCAGCCCTACTTTGTCTACCAATCCCCAGGACTCCCTAGACTCTTACAACAAGAGGGTAGGACTTCCACAAGAGTGACGTGGCTGTCTTCTGGTCCAGTTTGCCTTCAGAGAGAGGAAAGCCCATCATCTGTGAGAAAGTGGTTAAGCATTTGTGAATCATCAGCAATGACAAGAAAGAACCAATCGGGCGAACCGACAAACTAGTGCAAAATGAAGGTACTTTGATCTCTGATGGACATGGGTCTTTGATGAATTAAACAAAATTAATCAATGAAATGAATTTTTATCTAGAAACTCAAGGAGTGCAAAGAAGATGTCCAAATGTTCAGCAGAAGCTGTCCTTCCCGTATATCTCTATCTATCAGCTAGAACCCACACAATGGTCAGCCAAGCAGAGAAGGAAGGTACCAGCCAGGCTAACGCTGATGTAGAGGACTTAGGGTGAGAGGGAAAAGACCACTCTCCATAGATGAGATGACCGAGGAAGCCAAAACCCACCATGATAGTTTGATGCTTTGGCAGAACCTCTGAGATCCTTCTGAAGTGAGAACTGCAGGACCCTCAGCCTGTGAGGACACCGTCCAGCCTCTGAATTCAGAGATAGGACCCAACTCTAACTTGGCTGCTAGTGGTTTAAAGTCATGTCCTAGGATGACCCCAGCCCCCTAAAATGCCTGCCTGGGAAAGCTCAGTGCTTTCAGGTGAAATAGTGTTGTCTCCAATCAAAACCTTGGGAAAGGCAAACAGGCCCCTGAACTCTCTCTAGGGCATTTGCTTTAGAAAATTTGCAATTATTAATCCTTTCTCTGGCCTTTGAGATGCAAATATCCCACCCAGAACTAGTTCCTCAAGGAACGGAGAGAATTTAAAAATATTTTCTTTGAAATGTCTTCAATGTAAACTTTTGGGGGGGATGACTCAAGGACCCTTCCCGTCCAGGGGAGGGATAAAGGCTAATTTCATTAGGAGCCTTACTTCAACTGACACGTAGGCTTACTGACATCAAGAGAGATCAGTTTCTCCTGAAGATGATGCGATCCATACGTTTCATGGTTGAGCCACGTGGACTCATCCTCACCCTGCAGTGTCTCCCCAGCACCCACCCTTTGCTCTCAAGGAGCTTCTCCCCACTGCGATCATATTACTGAAGAAAACCCGTCCTATGCTTTAAACAGGTGCTAGCTTTATCTTTAAGAGAAGCAAGTCCTTCTCCCCTTTCAGAAGCCAATTTCAACTCAAAGAGGAGCATCTTTCGCTGACTCTCTTCATGAGGTGCCTGGGCTACGTCGGGACCTATGGGGCCTGTGAGTATGGTCCAATGTGGAAGCTGTTGCACCCCAGATCTAAATCACCCAAGCTCCCCAGTTCCTTCCTCTATCTAAAAATTCTCATTTATTCAGTTTGCATAGTTATTATCTCTGTGGGCTCTCCCAGCCTGGACAATTCAGGATTCTTTTATTTATTTATTTATTTAGTTTTTGGTACCAGGGATTGAACCCATGGGCACTTAACCACTAAGCCACCTCCCCAGCTCTTTTTATACTTTTTATTTTTAGATAGGGTCTCATTAAACTGTTTAGGGCCTTGTGAAATTGCTGAGGCTAGCTTTGAACTTGTGATCCTCCTGCTTCAGCCTCCCCAGTTGCTCAGATAATAAGTGTGCACCACACGCCTGGCTCAGTTCTTCAGTGGGAAAACCATCACTAAGGGTTTGAAGGGAGGACTGTGCCACCCCCAGGACAGTTTTGGCCATTCCAGAGGTTTTCAAGGAAATGTTGACTTGAGCCAATGGGGACAGCTACCCTGGGTGCAGAGGAGGGGCTTGGAGAGTGAAAAACTCTAGGGACCAGAAGTTGGAAGGAATATGGGTGGGTCAGGGGCACATCTGTCTAAGTGGCCTGTGGGTTCTCACCGTTGGAATATACCAGCCAAATTCTTGTTTGTTGATCCCCAAGATGTAGGGGACTGTGTTGAAATTCTTTTCAGCCAAAATCTCTTCAGGGGCCTTTGGCAGTACGACTCCATCAATTACAGTTGTCAGGACGGGGTAGCTCTAGGGAAGAGAGTAGGGTCAATTCTGTGATTCTGCTTCCCCAAGGAACACTCCTGTCCCCCTCTGCCTGCCTGAGGGTGAGGCCAACACCACAGCCCATATACATGACCGTGGGCAGTAGCTTCAGATACTCAGGGTCCTAACAAGGTGACAGTCTGTGAGCTTTCAGAGGACAGAAACTGGACCAGGGCTAGCATTGGTAAGGTGATGATCAGTTGGGGGAGCAGAAAATCCTTATTTAAATTAATATATATAGTGTTGAGTATTTTTTTTCCTTTGTACTGGGGATTGAACCCAGAGGTGCTTAACCACTGAGCAATATCTCCAGCTCTTTTAAATTTTTTTATTTTGAGACATCTCCATCTGTGTGTCTGTTAGTCTTACTATCTATCTGTTGATCTGCATCATCCTTGAAGAAAAGGACAATAAAATATGATGTCCCTGAAATGTTTCTTTCTGTTTCCAAGAACCCAGCCAAGTCAAGGGAACAAGGAGAGCAAGTCTGCGCTGGAATGCTATTTAAGTATTATCTTCAAGGATGCTGACCTTCTCTCACACTTGCTGGAAACAGGGCAAGGTACTGTTATCTGTAGAAAGCTGCTCATTCACAAGTACACCAGATTCCTTGGGATGCTGGCCATACAAGGGGCAAGGCCACCTAGTGATGTCAACATCCTATAGCCCAGTGCATGAAGCCCCTCTCCTCATGGTAATGGATGCAGAGCGGAAAGCTGCTGGTCCACCACTGGACAAGCACCGGGAGGGCTGGAGGAGCCTCGTCCTGCCTGCCACCACTGGCCTTCCCAGGAGCACTTTTCAATGAACCTCTATCTCGTGCACCATCTTGGGTATTTGCTTTGCTCTCTTGGTGACCTATGCCACTGCCCTAGTACAACTGAGCTGTGGGCCAGACACTATCTATAGTCACTCTTGTTATTCACAGTAGTTACAGTCTGTAGAGTTGCCATGAGCACTGGGTTAGGGAAGACAGAGCCAAGGCTCCGAGAATTAGTTTATGCAGTATTAATTTATAATGATACAAGCCCTCTCAACTTTGTCTTTGGGCAAGTTTCTGTTTTAAGACTTCGTATATCATATAGATTTCTCAAAAAGAATTAGTTGTGCATTATTAATTTATAATAATACACCTGGCAGGAAGGCATTAACACTTTCCCAACCCTGGGGAACATAAATGTTCCTTTGGCTTCAGCCTCATAGCCATGCTGCCCACTGCAGGTTTTTAATATCGCACCTCATTTCATGAATCCCCAAATCTAGCTTTTTTCTCCATCTTTCCCACCGCTGTGGCACACATAAGAGACGCTATGTTAGCACATTTCAGAATGGCCTCACCTACAGATGGGCGAATCTCTTCCTCTTTGGATGTGCTGGGCTGTTCCTTAATGCTGAGACTGTGGCAGGAGCATCATAACTCAAAGCTGAAAGCAGCTTATGTGTCAGGGCGTTTTCTCCCCCAGGCACGCCCAGCCTTTTGCGGTAAGGAACACTGTGCACTATAGACACTGGGCTGGGCAGGCATTTTAAATAGAGAAATTACTAACAAAATGACCAAAATGCAAAATAAAAAAGCAACCCCCCAAAAAAAACTGGCACTAAGTCATTTAGACCATAAAAAGAATATCTTACTACAGAAGATGAAACAAGAAGATAGAAAATTGTTCTGTTTGATTTCAGATGGGAACGTGAGCATCATGTGACTCAAACTTTTACCACTCTGCACCTATCTATGAATAACTGTAAAGTGATATGAATTTGATTTTTGCAAATGGGTGAATTCAAAGGAACAGAATTTATGCTTAAGAAGAATTGACTTCCCCTATTTATTTTGCGGTGCCGGTGATGGAATCCAGGGCCACATACAGACTAGGCAAGCACTCTGCCACTGAGCTACATCCACAGCCCTATCATCTATCTGTCTATCATCTACCTTCCTACCTACATGCCCATCTATATTTTAAAGTATTTTATTTCTTTGTATAGGTTTATCATGAAGCGTTTGTACAGTGATTGCCTTCTTGTTGTAAAATTGACAATGTTAAGCAAGCAGCATTTCTATGCCTTGGGCAATTATCTAATCTATATTTAAATTTAAATTTTCATCGACCAAAGTTTGCTCTGAGAGAACACCTAATCATCAAGGTGCCTCAACTGAGTGGAATACCGTGAATAAAAGAATCTGGAATGGGCTGATGTTACGTTGATAAATTTCTTAATTTTATTTTTTATCTTTAATACAAAATAGACAGTCACAGACTAAGTGGAGACTAATTCACATGTCCCCCCCAGGGAAGTGATTCTGAGCATTAGTTATATCATACTTTTTCACTTGGTGTAGCTGTGAAAGGCAGGTGTTTTGGAGCTGAACTTCCTGGATCTGAATCCTGGCCCTGCGACTTACTAGCTGATAACTTGGGAAAGTAACTTCACCTGTATGTCTCATCTGCAAACACACAGGTAGCAAATGACAGAATACATGCAATGCTCAGATGCTTGGTACCTGGCAAAGGCTCCATTAATATTAGATATAATTGATGAGCAGTGTTATTACAGATCCCCACATAGAATCAGTCTTAGGTGCCCTGTTTCCAGCTCCACACTCCACAGCCCTTATTTCCTTCCATAGAGAGCAGATGGAACTGGACAGTTCTGGGGCTTTGAGAGACTATGGTTTCCAGAACCTGTGCCTACTCTGCAAAGACCAATGAACGATGGCAAGTGCTCGCTGTCTGCAGGAAAAGATCCAAACAGTGAACTAGATCTGGGACAAAGGACCCAGATCCTAATCCAATCTGTCCAACAAGAGAAAGGCGTTGGGGACAACCACTGCTGCCTCAGAACAGCTGAACAGTCCAGCAAGAGTGGCCAGGGAGGCCGGTAGAAGAGCTTGTCTGGAAGAAGATGCACGGCAGACCACATGGAGCTGGTGGACGCCACCCACAGAGGATGGATGGCATTGACAGGGGAGGGAAGGAGGCTAAAATTCCCACAGCACAGAGATGGCGTGAGCAAAGGACAGATGAGCACGTCACAGGCACTCGGATATGTATTGAAGTCCAACTCAGTGGCAGGAAGTTGATTTATCTTGTCTCCAAGGCCAGGTTTTTAAGAAGGGAGAGGGCGTGCTTCTTTAGAAAGGCCAGTCTGGGGACACTGTGGGGCATGGAAGCCAGAGGGAAAGCGGAAGAAAGAATGTTGAGAATCCAGAAGATAGACAGTGAGGGCCTCCGGAGGGCAGAATGATGAGGGGGATGGCGACATCAGCAGCAGTGGGAACAACAGCACTTGCTACCATCTGTTCAGAGGATGCTGGTGGTTTCCGGTGCGTGGGTCGGAGAACTCAGGGGCATCCACAGACCATCAGCAAGTGCTATCAGCTGTTCCTTCAAAGCTATCCAGACTCCAACCACTTCATTCCACCCCACTACTCTGGCTCTGGTCTACGCCACTAGGACCCCGGGCCTTTCAATGAACTGCCCTCACAGCTGATCTTTCTGCATTGCAATGAACTGGGCATTTGAATCTAAAATCACATCACTGCTTTGTCCAGACCCATCAGAACACCCCCTATCTCACACTGAGTCACAATCCAGTGCACCTCACCTCCATGACCTCCAGCCTCCACCTGCTCCCCCTGCCCCACGGCCTCCACTTCAAACACAATGGCTTGCTGGGCCTTTGCAGTTGCTGTTCCTCCTGCCAGTAGCGCTCCTCCTCCAGTTTTCTGACAGATGGCTTCCTTCCCTCCTCTATAGCTTGACTACAAAGTCGAGCCATCCCCTGATCCAACTATTTACATGCAAACCAATTTCCCACTCTGTACCCATTTCTTAATTCTTTTTTCTTCTGAGACGGGGGCGGGGGGGAGTCTCACTCAGTGGAACTTGTGGCCTTCCTGACTCAGCCTCTTGGAGCACTGGGGTTACAGGTATGCACCACTATGCTGACTCCTAATCTTTTTTTTTTTTTTTTGCCTTAGCTCCTACCATAACCAAACACTTCACATATTTTACTGTATTTATTTTCCCTCCCACTGGAAGGGAAGACTCCAGGAAAACAGGAAATCTTGTCTGTGTCACCGCTATATCCCAGCTGCTAAATCACATCCTGCCACATAGCAAGTGCTTTCTAAACCTTTGTTGAATGTCTGAATAGATCTCATATCATCCTGGCAAAACCTTTAAAAGAAGTGACAGGAACTCCTGGGAGGGAGACGAGGACAGGATTGTCAAATGCTGCACAGGTAAAGTTACCAGATCCTGGAAACCTCCTGGGAGGTGGGAGGAGGAAGGAGATGGGAGGATCCTGTTGGAGTTCCTAGGTACTGGGAGGAGAATGGTGTCCTCAAGACAGGACCTGAGGCCCATTTCCCTTCCTCCCTGCACAGCTAATCACCCCTGTGGCCTCCCAGGTGATACACACTCCTCAGTGGAGATTCCTGAGCCCTTTGTCTAGTTCTCTTCCTCCCAAGAGTGTTCTAGTGCATCACTGGGTCCTTTTGGAAGCAGGATAAATAAATGAAAAAGGAGTAGCTGGATCCAGGGGACATAGAGTTGCTGACTTGGTGCACCTGATCTGGAGTTAGGGGAGTGGGTTCCAGTCCTGCCTCTGGTCCACCTGGCTGTGTTACCCTGGTTAAGTGACCTCCCCTCTCTAGACTGTAGCAATACACACACAAAGACTAACTGTGATTCCACAAAGAATTCTTTCATTCATAAGAAATTGGAGCTTAAAGGTATTAATAAGACTCAAAAGCTATAATCAAGAGGCCAAAAGTCCTTACCTTTCTGGGGTCTTCGAATAAATCAAGAGTAAAGAACTTCTGTAAAGACAGAAGCAGAGGCTGTGGTGAGAAGGCTTCCTGGGGGGAAATCTGATTTTTGGCTAGCTGTGTCCCAGAGGTACCAGGTTGTCTCACTCAGTGCCTCCTTGGCTGGGCCCAGAGGAAGTGGACAGGACAGGGGTGTGCAGGGCATGAGGAAGAGGCAGGGGGGGGGCAGGCACCAGCAAGGGAAGGACAGGCCCTGGGACCTGGAGTTAAGGCCACTGGAGCACTGGAGAGGATTCTTCCTCTGTTTATGAGCTGGGACCTCTTGTGCGAATAGAGTGGATCAAATATTTGCTTCTTTCAAGGCATTAGAAAGTAGTTTTATTTTAATTCTTGGAAACCCTTGTTTACCTTATGTGAATCTGAAGAGCCAGGACCCAAGTCCCAAGGTCAGTTAGGCTCAACCCATGGACATAGAGGCAGTGCCCAAGCTCGTGGTCTGCCATAAGGTCCAGGAGTATCGTCCAGGGTCAAGATAAAGAGGCCAAGAGTTCAAGCTGCTCCTGAGCACACATTCACACCTCCCCCCACATAGTCCCCGTGTGCCATGGATGCTGTGTTTTCTGGATATTTGTCTTTCTGAGTTGGCTCCTGTGGTGACAAGCTACCATGATGTCCACCAGTGTTCCAGTGTCATCTGGGAATTACCAGGCTGTAAATGAATGTGTCATTTCTTTGTACCCTCACCTGATTTAGCCCACTGAATCCATGTTTCTCTTTGGATAGTGCCTTGTGAGCCAGGACTGTGCTCCATTCATATCTGCATCACTCCCTTCGATACCCTCCTTTCCTGCACTTACCATGATGGATGAATGGATGTGGAGGGAGCAGCTCAATTCACGGAGTATTGGTGGACCAGATGAACACACGACTAGAGAATAAGACTAGCATGTAGGTGATGGATCATTGCTTTTGTTGGAACGGGTGATGGAGTATAGATATATGGTGGCTGGAAGATGCATAAATGTCAAAATGATTGAAAATGGTTAAAGGAAACGTTATGGATTGATAAAGGATTTATGGAAGAGTGTCAATGGATTGAATGGATTAGTGGATGGATAGATAAGTAGATGATGGATGGATAGAAGGATGGATGGATGATAGATGAATGAATGGGCGAATGAATAATTATCTGAGAATTGCAAGTGGGGTAGAATCTCAGAAAATGTAAAGAATTGGGTCACTACTAGGTGATAGCTTCTGAATCAACACTAGATAAACCATAACAACTTTCTGAAAATCTTTGTGCTTAATACCCTCAACTCCAAAATTCAGGATGGAGGTTACTTCTGTGCACATAAAATGTTCAATTTCTAAAAAATGCATCTGAATACAACAATGACAAAATATTAAGTTTTGATAAAACTGAGGGATTATCATGCAGCTTTTCATCAAGTTATTTTTGGACTTGTTGACCTTTGACGTATTTTACAACAAAAAGGGAAAAACAAAATTACCATTCTGGATCAGGGGGCTGACACTGCTCCGAGGGGTGAGAAACTGCCCAGGAGGTTTGGCCAGGTCAAGAATACACCTGCATGAATGGAGTCTGGGACTGAGGAAACAGTGGGGGCCCTGGAAGGGAGACACCTACCATTTTCAGTGTGGTCTCCAGGAGCTCCTCCTCTGTCTTCTGGCGCAGGCACTGAACCATGATGGCGGAGGTGGTGGTGTTACACCCAGTAGCAATAGCAACTTGCTGCAGAGACCACAGGAACAGCAGAGGTCAAGAGCAATGTCCCTTCCCTCCATCAGAGCAGACAGAGGTGTTCTATCCAAGGCCCAGGCTTTGAAGGCAGCAGCAGAAAATACTCAAGATCAGCAAGTGTGTGTTCCAGTCCCACCTACTTTTGCCTCTGTTAACTAACTGGAATTGTGGCATGATCTGGTTACACGGCATCTGTGTTTCTGTTTGGTTATCTCTACTGACATGGGTATAGGAACTGAAAGCTGAATATGTCAAGAAAGCCCATGTGGAGTAGTGGTTATAATCATTGAATCTCAAATTCTACAAATTTGTTTCCAATTCCATTGTTATTGAGAGTTGTTGAAGTAAATTCCTCATTTTCTAAAGCAGAGAAGAAAGCTTCCACCGACTGGAACCGAAGTTCCTAATCCAAGGAGAAGAGGTGGTGATCATAGAGACTGGAAGTAAAGTTTTGCTGGAGAAGTCACAGATGGATAGAGCCAGGCTCTGTGATGGTGGGGCCATGGTGGGTGGGTGTGGGCTCTCCAGAGCCTCATATAGGATCTGCTACAGAATCAGTGCTCAGAGGGAGATGAGAAACAGCAAGAGTAAAAGAGTTGTGGATTCCATTGCTGTAAATTTTCTCATTTATGTTTGTTCACAAAGCCCAGCCTTGTCTCTGACACTTTAGTTTCCTTGAAAACTAAATTCCTCCTTCTTGAATTGAGCCTGGGCCTGTGGGCACCTGTTGCTTATCAACAAAGAACTCTGAACAAAATCTCAAAACTTCTACAAATATGGTGTCTCTCATTCCTCCCCTCCTGCTTATCATCCTCTTTATATATGGATGCTACTCCAATCCCCCTGCCATCAAAACTTGCTCCAAATTCCTCTCCATCATGAGCTCCAATGGAAAGTCCTTGGAAGAGACCCTGTGGGTGATCCACTCCTTATTCTTCCCGCTGCTTGGATAAAGACAAAATTCTTACTAGGTCTATGAAGCATTGCCAGTGTCCCCACCCTCAGTTCACTCCAGGATCTCCCTGTTCCCTTTGTTCTGGTCACATCAGAATTCTCTCACTTTCCGACACTCAAGATGCAGCCTCTTGCCAAAGGAATTTGTACATGCTGTTTCTTCCTCCTGAAATAGTCTTTCCTAACTGAGTAAATTATTGCTTATATTTCTGATTCTCTTTTTTTCAGGAAATTTTTTTCAGTAACCTCCCTCTACATCTGGGCTAAATGCTCTTTTGGGATTCAAATTCTATTAGATCAGATTCTGTTGTATCTCCCCCCTCCCTATTTTTCTCTCTCTCTTTCCTGGGGATTGAA
This sequence comes from Aplodontia rufa, assembly GCA_004027875.1. NCBI lineage: Eukaryota > Metazoa > Chordata > Mammalia > Rodentia > Aplodontiidae > Aplodontia > Aplodontia rufa. Next base: position 106,445 of record PVKS010001058.1, read on the forward strand.
CCAGGGGCACTCTAACATTGAGCTACATCCCATCCCTTCCTATTTTTATTTTGAGACAGAGTCTTGCCAAGTTGCTGAGGCTGGCCTCTAACTTGTGATCCTTCTTCAGCCTCCCAAGTTGCTAGGATTATAGGCATGCAACACCATACTCAGCCTATTATCTTTTCTTTTTAAATCTTGTCATAGTTGAAATCTTATCATTTTCATGATTATATAACCATTAATCTCATTCATCTATCTCTACAATTGGAATGGATGCTTGGAATGGTTGCAAGGTATATGGACATATAAAAATTATTTCTGGGCTATTAGAATGAATCAGTGAATGAATTCTCCAGAAACCAACACTGGTCTCAAGGTGTTCAGTGAAGAATCAGTCCAGGCCCACATCATGCAAATGGGACTAATAAAACTCAGACCATGATGGAGACATGACATAATCGCAGGCCACCATTCACTGTCCAGCCTAGTACCCTGCCTTGGCGCACTTTGAGAATGGGGACAGTGGACAGTGTCCACCATACTGTCAGTTAGGTGTCTTGAGTTTGTATCCAAGCTCTGCCCTGATTCCTTGCTGAGCTTGAAAAACCATTTCCTTGTTTGGCCTCAGTTTCTTGGCTATGAATTGGGGGAATGGACAGGATGTCCTCATTTCCTTCCCACTCAGCCATTCCCTTTCCAGTGATTCTTTGAGAATGTCACCTGGCTCTCAATAAAGAGCCCCACAGAATTCTAGACAGCTTAGCAAAGTGTGCAGGAGCTGTCCAAGGTGAGACTTACCTCAGCCCCAGGCCTGGTGTTCTTCCTGAAAAGGCAAGGAGTGAGGACCGCACCGCTCTCAGAAATGGCATGGTGGAAAAGGTTCTTGGTCAGTGGAGATAAGACCTGGGAAGACAGTGGAGAAAAGAAGAGCTCATGCTCACAGGGAAAGGACCAGAGACCCACTTGTCCTGCAAGCTTTCCTCCATTTGAACTCTGCCCTGGCCTGTCCTCTCGGAGGCTCATTGGATGTGATAGCTCGGCCTGTCCTGCTTCCTGGGCTTGTCTTCCCCAAGAGAAACTCTGCAGAGTGGAACCAGAGCACAGAGTAGGAGATGCAACAGGAAGTAGCATGTGCCCACCCTGACAATCAAAAGTATAGGAAAGACAGCTGGGCAATTCCTAGCCACAAATTGTGATACAGCCTTTCTATTTGTGCAGAATTTCTCCTATTTCTCCTAAAAATGATCGTGAAGACATGTAAAGATGGTGCATGCTGTTTATAATTATAAAAACTGGAAATAAGTCAAGATTCTAAATATTATAAAATTGAGTAAAAAAACATTTTTGATCATTCTTACCAAGGAATATTATCCATTTGTAAAAGAAAATATTACAGAAGCATGTTCAACTTTTCAGGAAGTATAATGATATACCATAATACTGAGGAAAGTGTTTCCTTAAAAAAAGCGATACATAGACCACGTATGATAGGATAGACACAGGTAAAGTAAAACATAATAGACAGATGATAGAAAGGGGGAGAAAGAAGGTCTTAGATACAAGTCTGAGACGTTTGTATCAAAACGTCCACAGTGACAATTCCTGCATAGTGGGAATGTGGGTGGCTTTTTTCTTCTTAGGGATTATCTGCATTTTCCCTTTTTCTCTGATTTAAAAGTTTATACAAACATGTTTTTCTGAATATTCAACTATGAAACCAACAGATGTTTGAAAAATACAGTAATCAGGTTGACCCTCTGTTCAACTCGGAGGTACCTGGGGGTTTCTCATGATTCTCTGTACCTTCTATAGCTCCTCTTGGTGTCCCTCAGCCCCATCTCCTACATCAGCAAGACAGCCCATGTCTCCAAGCTGTGTCTGTGTCACACAACTCCTTCCCCATCCCTCTCCACTCCACCTCTCTTCCACCCCTCCTCTCTCTCACTGACCTAACCCCACAGAACAATGTCCTTTCCTCTTGGACATGGACTCCAGAGAAAGATCCTGCCTGTTCTCCATGATCAGACCTTTCAAAATGCCTGTCTGGCTTCCCCTGAAATAGTGATCTTTGTCCAACTCTCCTTCTAGCTTCCATTTATTCATAATTCCTAACCATCCCTAAGAGTGGTGAGTCAAGTCCTAACATTAAATGATTAGGAAGGAGAGCAAAAGGTCAGCTAAGGCAGAAGAGGAAAAAGTCACTGTTCCAGGCTGGGCTGGAGATGTTTCTCATCCCAGGACACAAAGCTGAGCTCCGAGCTTCCTGGAGGCCAAGGAGGCTTTGGGCCTTGGCTCTGCACCATCTGATGCTATGCAGTGAATCTGTTCTTGTAACCAGAGGTGCCCGTAGTTAGATCAACTGGTCTCCAAGAGGTCCCATCAGGACCCACATCAAACCCAGTAGTGGGGCTGGTGCCAGGGACACTTACAAGAACAGAGACACTTTCTCCTCCTGCTGACTCTCCAAAGATGGTCACAGAGCCCGGGTTTCCTCCAAAGTTGGCAATGTTGTCCTGGACCCAGTGCAGAGCAGCCACCTGGTCCAGGTGACCCCAGTTCCCTGGACTGTATTTGTCCCCTGTGCTGCAAGAGAATGGGTAGGGCCGAGACATAGATGTCATGGTAGGCCTCTCAGGACCTGAGATGGCTGGGGGCTTGCTGGGGGTTTTCTCACTGTGGTTCATGTGTGTGAGGCTTGAGCCCCAGTGTGGTGATGTTGGGAGGTGGCAGAGCCTCTAAGGGGTGGAGCCTGGTGGTAGGTAATGGGATCATTGTGGGTGCTGCCCTCAGGAAGAATTAATATAGTTCTCACGGGACTCTGGTTATTTCCAGAAAGAGGGTTGTTATAAAAGAGCAAAAGGGGGGTCTTCCCCACTCTCTGGCTCCTGTCTTACCATGTGATCTCTCTCACTCTCACATGCGCTCCCTCCATGATGCTTCTGCCACAAGGTGACACAGCCAAGAGGCCTTCCCTGGCCGGCACTGTGAGTTAAATAAATCTCATCTCTTTTAAAGTGCCCAGTTCCAGTTTTTGTTATAGCCATGGAAAATGGACTAATACAGAAAATTGGTACTGCCAGACTTGGTGTTGAGTATCTGTTATCCCAGTGACTCAGGAGGCCGAGGCACGAAGATTCCAAGGCTGAGGGCAACCTTGGCAATTTAGTAAGACTCCGTCTCAAAATGAAAAATAGAAAGTACTGGGGACATAGCTCAGTGGTAAAGTGACCCTTGGTTTAAGCACCAGAAACAATAAAATAGAAAGAATGAAAGAAAGTTGGTACTGAGGAGTGGGGTCATTGAAATAGCTTTTTCCTGAAAATGAGGAAGTGACTCGGGAAGGAGGTTGGAAGAGTTTAGAGAGGCAAACTTGAAAAAGTCTGAAATGCTGTAAGGAAAGTGGCAGGTGGTTCTAGAGAGGGCGCAGATGACGGGACCGTGGAAGAAGTCTCAGACAGAAACGAGGATCTGGTTGGAGTACAGAGCACCCCTGCTGCACCATCATAGAGAACTTGGATGAACTCAGTCCATGGTTAAATTTAAGAATGATGAATGGGTCAACTGGTTATCCATAGGTAGAAGAATGAACCTTACCTCTCACCTGCACAAAAATCGACTCTGAATGGATCAAAGTCTTTGAAATTAAATCAGAAATTGCAATTCCTACAAGAAAACATAATGTCATGACTCTGCTTTTAGGCACAGGCAAAGACTTTCTCAATAGGACCCTTAAGGCTCAGGAAATAATGCCAATAGTTACTAAATGGGGCAGCTTCAAATTAAAAAGCTTCCACACAGCAAAGGAGACAATTAGGAATGCGAAGAGAGAACCCACAGAACAGCAGAAAATCTTTGCTAGTTACTCTTCCGACAGAGAATTAATATCTAGAATATATAAAAAGCTCAAAAAACTTTACATCGAAAATCAAATAATCCAATTAATAAATGGATAAATGAACTAAATAAACAGTTACTTCTCAAAAGAAGAAATACAAATGGCCAACAAACACATGAAAAATATGTCCAACATCATTAGCAATTAGGGAACTGCAAAACAAAACTACACTGAGATTTCATCTCACACCAGCCAGAATGGCAGTCATCAAGAATACACATAACAAAAAATGCTGGTAAGGATGTGGAGAAAAAGGAACACTTTTACACTGTTGGTGGGATTGTAAATTTGTACAACCACTATAGAAATCAGTATGGAGGTTCCTCAAAAGACTAGGCATGGAGCCACCATATGACCCAGCTATTCTACTTCTAGATATATGTCTTGAGTAATTAAAGTCACTTTAGTGCAGTTATATGTGCATTTCCATGTTTAGAGCAGTGTAATTCATAACAGCCACACTGTGGAACCAGTGTGGTTCAACAAATGAATGGATAAAGAAAACGTGGTTATATACACACATTATGGAGTTTTACTCAGCCATAAAGAAAATGAAATTGTGCCATTTGTAGAAAAATGGATGGAACTGGGACGGAACTAGAGACCATCATGGTAAGTGAAATAAGTCAAACTCAGAAGGTTAAGGGTTGGGTGGTAGGTTTTCTTTCATATGTAGAAAAGAGGAAAACAAAGGTAGGAGAGAATCTCCTAAAAATCAAAGGGAGGCAGGGAGGGAGGGGGAAGTGCTGGGGATGGATATTGGCCAAATTATATTGTTATATTGTGTGCCTGTGTGAATATGTAACAATTTCCATCAATTGCACAACTTTCATGCACCAATAAAATAAAAAACGATGTAATAGTTTATTTGGTGGAAGAAATTTCTAAACAGTAAAATGTTCAGGTTATGTGACATGGATATTATTGTCTGCTTTTAGTGAGGTTTATAATGAAACTGGAGAGTAAAGGGAAAGAGAGTGGAAAGATCTGGAAACTGCAGCCTGATACGTGAAGGAGCAAATAAACAGTAGGTAAGAATGGAGCCAAGTGACCCCTTGCTAGCTCAAGAGATTAGTGGGGTTGCTAACCATCTGGACAATTGTGAAATGTCCCCAGACTATCTCAGAAATCTTCAAGGCCTCCCTTTCCGTCACAGGCCCAGAGGTCACCCAGAAATAGCCCTGGGCACTGTCCACACGCTTCCTGACCAAGGCTGCCTCCAGATTCTGCTCCCTGGTCCACAGCCACAGGAACTGCAGAGGTCATTAAAAGGTGGTAGCCCTCTGCGCAGGCCCGGCACAGCTCAACCTATCTCACGTGAACACGCGGGCTCCCGAGTGGACCAATCATCACACAGAAGAAGCAAAACTGTAAAAGTGAGTGGTTTTTACAAGAATCTAGATGAGAACCGAGAACTCTGAATAGGGTAGAGGAAAGGAGGTAAGAAGAAATTGGACTCTGAGATATTTTCAAGGGCGAGCCATGAGGATTTGCTGGCCCCTGTATGTGGAGTGTAAGGCAGAGGGCGTCCAGGTAGCTCATAGGCCTCTATCCTGAGCAACACGGAGTATGGCGCTGCTGGTGGTGCAGGAGATATTGGGGGAAAGAGTGCTTTTTTGGGGGGGGTCATAGGGAGTCAGGGGGTCAGAGGGAGTCAGGGATCAGTCTGTCTCTGTGAAGTGGCAGGTGCTCTGTGGACATTCAGGGAGAAGGGCGACATAGTTAAAGATGGAATCTGGGGTCAAAGAGAGGTGGAGGCTATA